>VWZZ01000539.1:0-53029 GCA_013399095.1 Psophia crepitans
CTTAGGGATTCTATGATTCTTTTCTTATGGGCAGCTTTGCAGCCACTCTTCCCCAAGTCTGTAGTGTTACCTGGGGTTGTTGCGACCGAAGTGCAGGACCCAGTACTGCGCCTTGTTAAATCTCATACAGTTGGCCTCAGCCCATCAATCCAGCCTGTTCAGATCCCTCTTCAGACCCTTCCTATCCTTGAGCAGACCGACCCTCCCACCCAACTTAGTGTCATCCTCAAACATACTGAGGGTGCACTCGATCCCCTCATCCAGATCATTGATAAAGATATTAAACAAGATCGGCCCAAAGACTGAGCCCTGGGGAACACCATTTGTGATCGGCTGATTTAATTCTGTTCACCACTACTCTCTGGGATCAGCCACCCAGCCAGTTTTTTACCCAGTGAAGAGTGCACCCATCTAAGCCATAAGCCGCCAGAAGGTAGGTACCTAAGGGGTAGAAAAAAGTAAAGGAAACAAAGAAGAGAATCTGCTGATGTTTGTTTCCCAAGCTTGAGGAACAGCAATGGAGAAAGTGAGGAAGTGCTTGTTTGGATGTAGCAGTTGGGCAGTGGGAGCTGCTTGCATGGGTCAGGGAGCAGTTAACATCTCACCAGGGCCAAGGGCATGTAGGGCATTGTGGGTTGTTTTGCAAGGCAGAAATTCTGAGAAAATTACATGAATTACATAAGGCATTGGCACACCTACAAAGAGGTCAAAGCAGAATCCAGGCTACAGTGAGCAACAGGATGACAATGGTGTAGTAAAAAACAGAGCAAGCAGGGAGGTATTTGAAAGGAAAAATGAGATCACTGTGTTTGTCACCTCAGCCTTTAATTAGTAGCTAGTTATCCTTAAGGAGATATCATAAAAATAGACAGCATGAAGGATCTGGCATGAAGATCTGTGCAGGATTGGAGACAAATTTTTCTGGCCGGGAGAGATGAACAAGATATCATCTGAAGGAGACAAGAGACAGGGAACAAGAACAACCTTTAGTAGGAAAAGAGGAACCTCTAGAGTATATCTAAAAGAAGAAGCAAGAGAGAAAAGGCAAAGGAGGGGCAACAGAGGCAGAGGAGCTGCAAGAGATTTCAAGAAAGTGCAGTTTTAACTACTGTCATTGACAGCCCCAGAACATGGACCCACGTCGAACCACATGGATCCTGGTTACTCCTTAGCCAAAACGGTCTTTTCTCTCCCCAGTGCCAGAAGACTTCTATGCTGTCTGGGAAACATTGAGTGCTTTTACCCCTCATGCACGCCTGCTGCCTCCACTGTGCCACCAGGGTCATGCTGATTTACCAAGGGGGTGGGGGGGGAAGAACTCACTCTAAGCGGCTTGATCAACTTACCTCTTCTCTCGGTTCCTGTAACTATAAGCAAAAGACTACAGTTATCAGTAAAACTAGATTGCACAAGACAGTCTAGTGAATCCAGAGTAAGGAATATAAACACATAGTAGACCAAATGTGCCATTTTTAGGTCTGTCTAGAGCTGCTCTGAATCGTGCCTGCTTAGCAAACTACTCTTTTGGCTGTTCCCTCTCATTGTCTTAAAAGCTTCCTGAGCAAGGTTCATATATGTAATGCATTCTGCAGACTGTCTTGTAACACGGCTTTGTATGGGATGGAGATGCAAAAAAAATTATTTGCATTGTCTGCAATGATTCCCAGGGACAGAAATGCAGCAGTCCAGCAAAAAATTCTTAAGTAAACATCATAAAGACATGGCAGGAGACCTTTGCTACTCCATGCAGATCTTCAGAAGCAATGAATGCAGAAAGGACAAAGTATGTTTCTTTTCTTATAGGATAGTCAAAGGCACAGGACAAAGTGCTCAGAGCTTTGCACTGGTGTTGGCTGTAGGCAGGTTGGGGCTCTCTGCCTCACAGGATAGAAGTACCTTGTCTGGTAAAATCCTCTAGAAGATGTTTGGAAATATACTGGATAAATACACAACAGAAACAAAAGGCTGTACAGCCCATCTTGTTCTCCCGATACCTGTAGAAAGGGCGTACTCACAGGTATCCTCTCACTTGGACTCATATTTGTATGAAAGCCAAGGAGAAAGCAGAGGTGAAGCCATTCCAGCTTTGTGTGAAGACCACACCTGACAAAGGTGAGTATAATGAGACTGAAATGCAAATGAGCTGCACCCTTGTGGCACCAAGGAGATGTTCACCAGTCCCTTAGCACTGTGGAACAATACATCCACCTCCCACACTGCCAGCTGAGGTCAACAGGCAGAGACATGATTGCTGCCATGTAGCTGCACTCATCAGACCCCAGAGTGTGGTGGCAGGAAACTTCTCCTCTTCTTCACATATCCCACTTGCATAGTTTCATTGATATCGATCCTCTCCATGGTTCATCTGCTCTGTAGGACAATGGAGACTCTGATTTTATCCATGTGTTAATGATAACGTGTTCCTACCCCACTAGATTAAGGTCTAATCATCTTCTACCCACAGATGCTGAGCAAACCCAAAGAGCAGCTCTGAGAAAGCTGAATTCAGGTGTTGTGGTTTTACTCCAGCCAGCAGCTGGGCACCATGCAGACGCTTGCTCGGTCCTCCTCATTGGAAAGTGGGAGAGAATAAGAAGGGTGAAAGTGAGAAAACTCGTGGGTTCAAATACAAGAGTTTAATCAGTGAAGCAAAAGCCGCGTGGCACAAGCACAGCAAAACAAGGAATTCNTTGGGGTCAGCTGCCCTGTCTGTCCCCTCCCAACTCCCCGCACACCCCCAGCCATCCCGCCGGCGGGGCGGTGCGAGAAGCAGCAAAGGCCTTGGCTCTGTGTGAGCATCGCTCAGCAACAGCAAAACCATCTCTGCACTATCAGCGCTGCTTCCAGCACAAACCCAAACACAGCCCCACGCTGGCTGCTGTGAAGAAAATTAACTCTCTCAGCTGAAACCAGGACAGCAGGTAAGAACTAACTATACTGTACAGCAAAACAACAGTTTCCAAGGAACTAGCCATGCCACATTTTATAAGGCTGTTACCAGCAGTGTGGTCTCTGATTTATACTCAGTTCCACATCCCTACTGAGTATCCAGATGGTCCAAGGTTTCCAGGTAACTGTCCTGTGCCTGCCCTAGTCAGACCCATAGCAATGACTGATGCAGCACAAGACACCTCACCACAGCCGGCAACCCGTACATCGTGCAGAGCCCCTCCTGCTGACAAGGGCCTGCCCTCAAGGCCATTCTGGGTGAATTCCAATCAGTTTGGCCTTTCTGCTTGCTTTATTTGCGTGCTTTGAAGAGGCATAGTATCCATAATTAACTTTTTGTTCTACCTTTACCACAAAACCTCATTAGCAATGGCTGTGTTTGGTGGGACTCAGCATGGAGGTGGCAGTGTTTGGAGAAAGACTATTCTTGGTAGAAGATTTTTCCTTCTGTCAGTGTTATTGCTGTAGCAATAATGATTCAAAGAAATGAGTACATCAAGATCAAGTTGATATTAGACTAGTTGATATGTTCAGAGTAAATAGTCTCCAAGATAAAAAAGCCATTATTCACCTGATTCTCGGTAGCTTTTCCTGGAACAAAATATGGTGCCAAGCAGCTTCTCATGCAACCTTTGACATGTTGTAAGGAATCATTGTCAAAAGATTGAGAGATGTTGTTGTGATTCAGCCCCAGCAGGACTGTTCAATGGGCTAGCAAAGGGAGAGGGAAACAACCAAGCAGCAGTGGTTATAACGGGATGTAAACAAACACGATAACAAGGACAGCAATTTACCGATCCACGACCGACACAATGGACCCAATGCTCAGCCCCCAGCCAGACCATCCTGGAGTAGCACCGTCCCCCCCTCCCTGGCCACCGCCCTTTTATGGGGGCATGATGTCACACGATATGGAATAGCCCCTGCCAGCCCGGCTCACCTGGCCAGGCTCCTGAAAATTAACCCCATCCTGGCCAAAGCCAGGACAGATGTTTTGCTTCTCTGAAGTGTTATGGTGTTTGCTTATCCTGAAGATACAGTTTCACATCTGGTTTCAAAGTGTTTGGAACTGCATGGCACTCGCCATGATATAAATCACTGAGCCAGCACAAGCTCATTTGATGGTTTCAGATTTGTTCACAAATATTTGAGGGCAGTTTGACATAATCTAGATCCTGATGGAGCTGGTGCTTACACACTGCTCAGACATTGTCTTTCCTGCACAAAGCTGGTATAAACGTTGTGCTTTCAGACCAAGTCTACAGGAGCACAGCTCCGTCCTTTGATTGCTTCGCGTTTGACCTCTACAGTTTGGGAAGCTGCTCCTAAACGGACCCAGTTAATTAATGTAATACTGGGCTCTGGCAGTAAGGATGCCACACTAACATCTCACCAGCATGCCAGGTGCAAGATCTCCAAAGAAGACCTTGTCTGCTCCTCTGTCATAAGATGGAGAAGTGAAACTAGGAAAAAAAACTGGAAAATTTGTTTGACCTCTTCTTTAAAATTCCCCAGTGGTGCAACTCCATAATTTCCCTGAACAATTTGTGACTACGCTTCACTGCTCATGTTTCCAGAAAGGTTTTCCCAATGTCTAAACGTAGTCTTCATTAATACCTATTGAGTTTATCACCTCCTGTCCTGCCAATTAGGCTATACTCTTAGAATTAGGCTTTTATTGTTAACACAGATTTGAATGGATTTATAGAGTTGTCAGACACAGTATTTGTGAACATCTTTCAATTGGGTAATTAATCATTGCATCTGTTTTCTGTTACTGTGATTCCAATTCTGCATGTGTATACATGATTGATTTTTAGGCACACAAACGGTCCCATTAAAGACAATGACACTTGTGGATTTTCAGCTGAGCACATACTTACAGGTTTGCAGAGTCAGGATTATGGTAATAATCATGTTGTTGCATAAAAATCTCCTAATTTCAGTCCTGGAGTTCACTTATTTCAGATCATATGTATTTCTTCAAACCAGAAGTGCTGAAAAGTCATTATTGACGTTCTGTAACTTTAAAAGTGAGGAACTGGTTTATGGCTACACCAAAATGATCCTGGTACTTATACTGTGACAGACAAACTGTGCTTTAACAGACTGGATCTGCATTAGCAGTATTTCCACTCTTTTGCTGGTTTTGGCTGGGATAGAGTTAATTTTCCTCACACTAACTTGTGTGGGGATGTTTTGGATTTGTGCTGGAAGCAGTGTCGATAACAGAGAGATGTTTTCGTTACTGCTGAGCAGTGCTCACACAGAGCCAAGGCCCTTGCTGCTTCTCACCCCACCCCACCAGTGAGCAGACTGGGGGTGCACAAGGAGTTGGGAGGGGGCACAGCCAGGACAGCTGACCCCAACTGACCAGAGGGGTATCCCATACCATGTGACGTCATGCTCAGACTATAAAACTGGTGGAAGAAGAAGAAAGGGGCGGGGGGCATTCAGAGTGATGGCATTTGTCTTCCCAAGTAATGGTTATGTGCAATGGAGCCCTGCTTTCCTGGGCATGGCTGAACCCCTGCCTGCCTTGGGGAGTGGGGAATGAATCCCTTGGTTTGCTTTGCTTGTGTGCGTGGCTTTTGCTTTACCTATTAAACTGTCTTTATCTCAACCCACGAGTTTTCTCACTTTTGCTCTTTTGAGTCTCTCGCCCATCCCACTGGGCAAGGAGGGGAAGGGAGTGAGCGAGGAGCTGTGTTGTGCTCAGTGTCAGTTAAACTACAACAACTCTTAAAATATTTTTTAAAAATATCATCTACTAGAGATGTTAAATATTCCTCTACAGTAATTGCAGATGACATTCAAAATTTTGGAAAATAAAGATACTATTAAGGACTGTTTCAACTAAGACACAAATAATATTAGGTTATGACCTCAAATTAATGCTGTAAAGTGGCTGACTTCAGGGAATGGTTTTGAAATATGTTATTTTGCCCATTCCATGAAAGTTGATTAAGAAGTATTCAGACTATTTAGGAAAGCTTCTGAGAGAAATTATTAAAACCCATTCTATAATAAAATTGCACTAACTGAACTGTCTATTCATTATGTTTTTTAAAAATCTGATCATAAATTTTGAGTTTCCTGAGAATCCTTGGTTCTTATTGCTGGCAAAATTTGTCCAATTAATAATTTTGTAGCAGATTCTACAAATGGTTACAAGGATAGACAAGATGCAGAGCCCTTGCTCCCAGCATAAGGGTGTAACAGTTGGACACCACAGGGAAAAACAAAATCCTGGAGAATAGAAGGGATGCACCTGAGAGCAACCCTGGTTATCCTTGGAGTGGGCTCAGAAGATGCACACCCTTGGACTGGAAAATTGCTGGAAAGGCCAGTCAGTATAAAGGCTGACTTACTGAGGGTTAGGACCTAACTCAGAGGTTCAACACATTGGAGGTATCTGCCAGCACACACAAGAAAAGCTGCAAGAACCTGTGTTTCTGCTGCTTTTCACTTCTGCTTCAGATGCAGGCTGAACCTTTGGCAACAGGGAGGGACAACACCACAATATACAGCAAGGAGCCAAGTCTCTTCTAAGCCCCCCAGTGAAGAATTTGGGAGGGGAGAGTATATGATCAGTGTTGTTTTCTCCATGTCAAGGACAGGCAGCTGCAGAGGCTCTTTTGGTGGGAGCTGCCCCACTCTCCCCGACCTCAGGTCCCAGCCAGCCAAGGGCACCAGGAAAAAGACAAGTGCAGTTCCCTGAGTCTCAGGATGTATCTTTGTCTGTGCACTGAGGTGTGTGTGCCTGTGCCTGCGGTGAGCTTCGGAGAGCACATCAACAGCCTATGCTATTTGTCTCTTGGCACCCCAGCACGCAGCAACATCATGCCACAAAAGCACCTTGTTCCTCTTCTGTAGCTTCAGGACGTTCCCACCTGGCACCAATGCCACAGTCCCTTTGCTATGAATGGGGTGAGGGATAGCACCGAAGCTAAAGAATTACTAGGACTAGCTGGTGCCCTTTTCTTTGGGCAGCACTGATGTGGCAGCAGGACACGCTGAACCTGGTGTAGTGGAGCTTGGGCTGAGCTCTTCTCTTTCCTGACAATTAGCCTGGAAACCATCCTATGCAGATCATCTGCTCCCCTTATTAACTCACTGCAGGAAAAAAGCTGAGGGGAGAGGGAGAAAAGAGCAAACTACCTTTTATCTGTGACTCTTCCCTGCCCCACAAGAATGCTGGGTCTTCCCTTTTCCCCAGGGAAAGCCACGCTGAGCTTGACCATTGGCAGGCAGGAGGGAAATATTGCCATGCCATGTTGACCCACCCCTGTAAAATACCAAACAAATATCATATTTGCTTGTGTACCCTCTCAGCAGCAAATGCTCTCATTCTGGTCATGTATGACTTTGGTCTCGTAAGTCTCAGGTGCTACTTGGAGGCTGCAGCTCCTTGGGTTTCTCTCTGGGTTCAGCAGAACCACAGGCAAAGGCCCTTCATGCAATTACAAGGCTAAAAGAGGAAAACAACATGTCATGTTGCACAGGGCTTGTGAAAGCCTATGTCCTTCTATGGGCTGTCTGCCGGCAGGGACAGGGTCTGCTAGCATCTGCCAGGCTCTTCCTGCAAGTCCTGGCACACAGCTGGAGTCCCCATGGGACCCACTGCTGGGAGACTCGCATACACAGCCAGAAGCAGCACAGGGCACATCCTGACTGTTCGCCTCTTGGAGGGGACCTTGCAGCTCACCAGCAGGTCTGCAGGACTCTGCATTCCCAATATGATCACTGCATAAGATACACAGGAGGGACAAATGCTATAGAGCCACCAAGTGCAACAGGAGCCCCACTGCTGTCCCCCTCCAGGAACGCACTGAGGATGCCAGCCCTTTCAGTGGTCTGCCCATCCAGCCAACCTGCTCAGCAGCAATGCCAACCCCATGGGCACATCCCCTACCCCATTTGCTGAGATGACATCCTATCCCTCCCGACACTTACTCCCTTGCTTTTATCCATGGCTTTCAATGCTGAGATGGATATGACTGTTGCTTCCAGCTCCCTCAGGAACGTGCCACCTTGGTATTCTATAGTCTGCTGCTGAGCTAACACCTGGCCGTGAGAAAAGGGAGACGTTTGAGAGAAGAGGGATTAAACAGAGAAAGAAAACTGGTGTTCCCCATTAAGGCAGGTGACATACAAAACTATGTGACTGTGACACTGAAGGTGTGAATGCAAAAGGCCAGGTAATATAGAAGTTGGGCCCCTCACTTTTAACAAGCAATACAGTGTTCGATTGCAAAGCGGCAGTACAAAATACTTTGTCTGTCTGGGATGACCTCTGTTCATCTACTTTGGTACATGGAATTGAGGCCAGAAGGAGAATTTCTTGGAGATTTCTGTTAACATTTCTTCTTCTCTCACCTTCACTCTTTCTGCTTTTATTCTGTTGTCTTTTATACTTGCCTTTTTCTTGGCAACAGCAGCACAGCATCCATACAAGATGCAAAAGCAAGCAGTCTGATAGTTTTAGATACCTGAGTTCACTAATAAACACCTACATTTTTTAGTGAGTTGCATAGTGCTATGTGCTTAATCTAGATATGTTGGATTCTACCTTGCTTTGAATATGTTAAAGACGTATTTAATTAAAAGGACAAAATGTTAGCAATTCAGTAAATATCACATTAATTTCAAAGAGTGTAACTACTAAACATGCATTTTTTTCTCCAAATTAAATTATACTCATAGTTGTTATTTAAAAAATTGCTTAGTTCTTCAGAATGATTATACAGTGGTTACAGTTTGTCTTGTTATAGACATATTTCAAGCATTTTAGAGTGGGTTCCCTGTTCATCACCAGCCATCGCACTGCGGCATCTGGAGTACAGCAGTCCCTCCACCTCGTTTGCCATTTAAACCTTAGCCATAACGAACGCTGCCGTGATGCCTGCAGCATCGCCCAGGCTGCCTGCAGCACCCTTCCCAGCGCCTCGGACACGCTCCCACTGTTCCCAGCAGTGTGGCGTGGAGAGGTGGTGTGAGTCGTGGTAATGATTGCTGGTGAGGGCAGGATCGGGCAGGTGTTAACAGTGGTATCGTAACAAGTGTGAGGTAGTTATATATGGGTTTCTTAAGGCTGCTGCTCTGGAAAGATCTGACATAGTGATGACTCTTTCCACAGGGCATTTACATCACCTCTGTGTCACACTAGAAGAAGTGTGTGATATAAATGCTGCTTGGTTCAATAGGTTAGCTTTTCAGTTCTCCAGAATCTGAATAATTCTGTAGGAAATCACATCTGTTATTCAGAGTAATTTCTATTGAATCCCATTGGTTTCACCCCTATTATCTTGTCCAAGTTCCACTGCTCATGGTGAGTCAGCATGGTCTAAAAGGCTGAGTGTGAAGAGCCAGAAATGAGATATTTTTCCAGGAGGAAAAGTACATAAGCAGGATGTCCTTTCCAGATGCTGAGTTAGGGAATTTCATTTTGCTTAGCTAAATTCCCCTTGCAGTTTCTGGTATGTGCAAACTTTTTCTTTATGTTCTGTCATAAATTCCTCTTCTGTTGTGCACTGTCAAATACTTACCTCCAGCTCCAGGTTGCATTTCAGTGGCAAGTGAAGTCATATTTGTTTCTTGATGTTTGTAAATGCTTTGGAGTTCTTCTCCACAAAAGGTGCTGCATAAAGTGTAAACTATATCTCAGTATTATGAGCACCATCACTTGCAGGGGAAGTTCTAAATATATTTCACTCTCGTTCCAGGTTATCAAATTAATGTAATGATGAACATTAAGGCTTTTTATAAATCAGCTGAAGGATGTAAATATTTTTTTTCTCCAAATTATATGGAATTGAATAAACCTAAATGCAGAGACAGTCCACAAAGCCCCATCTTAGTCTCTCTAAGATCTCTCGCTAGGATTTTTGTTGCTCTTGTCCTTTTTCTTACAAAAATACAAAAAGACAGGCAGTGGTAGTAGGTTTACAGTGTGGCCAGGTGGATGGCAGAAAATGTCACCTCTGGAATTCTCTGGCACAATCCTGAAGGTTGAAGATGTGGAGCTGGGTTTTTGGGTGTGTTTTTTTGTAAATTGGATGTATTTGATTCTATATCATCTGGGGAACAAACCCCATTATCCATGGGCAGCTCATCACCTCACAACTCAGGCCAGCTAAGGATGCAAGAGTGTGTCTTTGTGCACTAGTGATGTTGCTATTCTGCCAAATCTCTTGTAAGGAAGTGGGAGTGATCCTCTCACTAGAGGTTGTTAGAAACTATAGAGATCTTACAGAAGACAGGTTATGCTTGAGATGGTGAACGACCCCAGAGAGTTTGAGAGCACTGTATAATAGCTAACCTATCCACCTGAAGCTCAGCTCTATATTATTTGCTCTGGTTACATTTTTTACAGCTGAACATGATATAAGCAAGGAATAGGGTTGGTTTATGACAAAAAAAAAAAAGCCCAAAGAAAGCTTGTGTGGGGCAACATGAAGAAGGCTGCTATGACTTCTGATAGGACAAGAGGGAATGGCTTCAAGTGGCGCCAGGGGAGGTTTAGGTTGGAGATGAGGAGAAATTTCTTCTCGGAAAGGGTGGTTGGGCATTGGAACAGGTTGCCCAGGGAGGTGGTGGAGTCACTGTCTCTGCGGGTGTTTAAAGAAAGGTTGGATGTGGTACATAGGGACATGGTTTAGTGGGTAATAGGTGGTAGGGGGATGGTTGGACTAGATGATCCTCAAGGTCTCTTCCAAACTTAATGATTCTATGATTCTGTGACTCAGGATGAATGTGAAATCTGTATTCTGAATAAAATAGGCCATGGGCTGTTCTCCAGGCTCACAGCCATGTAACATGGCACAGCTTGCATCCACACACCCAGGCTCTCTCTGCTCTCTTGTCCATCCAGGACACTTGCCCTGTGAGGAGAGGCTGCAGGACTGGGGTTTGTTCAGCCTGGAGATGAGACAGTTTCAGAGGCACCTAACAGCAGCTTTCCAGTACCTATGGGGAAGTCATCAAGAAGAGAGACCTGTTCTCTCTATAACAGTGCATGGTGAGAAAACAAGATACAACAGACACAAGTAGAAGGTACAATATCTTCACCTTATCTAAGGAGAAAAGTTTCCCCAGGAACACAGTGAGGCAGTGGCACAGGCAGCCCAGGGAGGCTGTACAGTCCCCATCCTTTGAGCTTTATAAGACCTGGGCAGAGAAATCCCCATGCAGCTGATCTGAGCTCATTTCTGACCTGAATTATCTCGTGATCCTATAGAAAACTTCTTCCTGGTAGCAGCAGTAATAACACTGTGGCAATAATTATGGCTAAACAGAACGCCACATCATGTTTACAAAAAAAGATTTTCCAGGATCGGGAAGGTTTCAGAATAATTTTCTTTCTAAAACCCCTTTTTGTGACTGGTCTAAATTTAAAGAAAAAAAAAATCTATGGGATGAAATGGAAACTATTTGGAAAATGGTTTGCGTAGAAAGAGGGGGGCAGTTAGAAGAAAATCAGGCATCGGGTTCTCAGCAGGTACTAATTGGGTGGTTAGTTGTGAAGAAACTGCTTCCCCCAGGTACTGGGATAAGGCAGCACAGAAATGACTTGAAATATGGATGTGACCCAATATCTCCCTTTTAATTCAATCTTTTTCCAGCCCATCGCTGGAATTTACACAACGTTTTATTGACTATGGTATCAGAAGCTATCAATTTGCTGCAGCCTCATAAAAATAAAATAGTGATACAGAAGAGAAACTGCTGTGTCAGACACACTTCAGCTATTCCCAGCTTTCCTCGACCCCTTCATCTACCCTCTCATCATAAACATCGCTATTCCGTTTGCCTCTTGCTTCTCCTAACTATTAAAACAGGGAAACAAAAACATACGCCAGAAGCTGTTAACACAAGACCCAGAAATGTGTCAGATATTTGGTGTCTGAAATATTTGTTGGCACCAAGTAGTAGGAAGGAACAAACAAGCAAGCAAACAGCATAAAACCAGGTGTGTGTCTGTGGGTAAGAGAGAGATAAAAGCAGGGCTATATATTTAAAATGGAGCAAGAGTGTTGTCTCATACCATGATTGCTGTGGTAATTACCCATTTTAACGCATATTAGTGCAAACAGCTGTGCAAAATTCATATAAATGGTGGAACATAAGTAATATTCTTTAATTAAAAAAATTACAAGTTTGGTGGGTTTTTTTGGAGGAGTTAAATGTATTTTGCTTATCATGCTTGATCCCTTATGACATGAGTATCTCCCAGGGAACAGTAACAGAGGTGAACAGTAACCGTTTACCTCTTGGTTTAATTCCACATGTATTAAAAACACCTTGGTTTGGTGAATTCAACAGTGTGTTTTGGAACAATGCCTTCGTTTTGGCCCTGAAAGTCACAAACCTTCTGAAAAATCAATGCCGTTTACTGTACTTCATGTGTGGCCACACGTCAAAGACAGAGCATTTAACCAAAAATAAAATAACTTGGGTTTGGGGAGAGTTATAACGCTTCTGCTGTGACCTGCAAAGTGGCTGTGGTAAAATATATTTAGTAGAGGTTACTGCAGGTGTTTTGACAAAAACTATGGCCCTGGGTGACTTGAAGCCAGGAGGAACCACGCCATATTGTTTTCCCTAAAGAGACCAAAATGTTGAGGACACAACATAGGATGAGATTCTAAAACTGTATTTTAGGGACCGTGCCTAAAAACAACTCGAGGGGAAGCCCTGGAGCATGGAGCCCTGTTAACGTCATTGCTCCAACACTGGGGCTTGAAAACTTCCCGAGGAAGTTTCCCATCCCTCAGTACATGCGTTTGCTGATGAGAATTGTTCTCTTAAGTATATGCCCAAAGAGATAAACTTTATGCTGTATGCCAACTTTATGATGTGATAAAAGTTTGTGTTTGAGGTACCTCACTGATTATCTATTAGGTGGAAGAAAAAGAATAAAACAACCAATTAAACAGTAACTCTAGTATCTGTATCTTAGCTAATCTGGTAATTGAAAAATGGCCCCCATTTTTCCCTCCCCCACCCATTTCCATGTAGCATTTCAAGAACTCTGACCAAGAATATCACTATATGAAAAAAAACATCATCTCAAAATTATTAAAATCTCTGTGGGAATTCATGATTAATTTTAAGGCCTGGCAGATTAAAATACATTATTATGTACACTCTAGTGCATCCTTTCAGATATTTTCAGAATCTGATTTTGCTCTCTTGATACACACCAATGATTCTACATGTATCTAGTAGATTGCAAGGAATAGATTAGCATTAAAGAGGCAGTATTGTGTTGTTAGGTTGTTATGTGTAACTTGTGCTCATACATTAAGAAAAATGTAGCTGGCATTCCCTTGGACATGACCAGACCCCTTAAAAAAAGGAGAGAATTATTAATAGTTGGTTGTAATGCGTTTGTAGAGCACTTCTGAAAATTTTGACCTTTAGTACATTAACTGGCTGTTTTTATCCAGCTCCCAGACAGAGTAAGATCTACAGTAGCCTGCTTCGGAAATGGAAATAATGGGCTTATTAGCAGGACCTGTTAAACTTTCAGTTCCTGAATGTTCTACCTTTAGCTCTGGACCTAGCTTTGCAACAAACCTATTGCTCTAAACAGCAAAACCAACAGCATTCAATGTCAAGAAGACAGAAAAAACCGGGGTTTGTTTGTTGTTGTATTTTTTAATTTGGGACAGACTGACCAAGCTGATCATTACTACGAAGCCATTCATTCACAATTTAGCTTTATAAATGTCAAAGTTCCAGCTCTGGCCCCATCAGTTGTTGGATTTCTGACTAGAAGTCTGAGGACCCATCAATTTTCCGTCATCCAGAAACATCTTGTCCTCCATCCTGACAAGGTAAGTAGATAGAGATCCTTAAACCTTTTTTTATTAAAGCATGTTTTCTTATGTAATTCTAATATAATTATCTTTGACACTTTTCCATGTTCCACCTACAGCTTGATATCAACCTCTCACGTGGTTTAGTGGGTAATAGGTGGTGGGGGGATGGTTGGACTAGATGATCCTTGAGGTCACTTCCAACCTTAATGATTCTATTCTATTCTATTCTATTCTATTCTCTGAGTTGTGGGCACATAAACAGAACAACAGGCTTCAATAGCATTACGGCTGACACAACTAAATTTCTCTGCCATTGCATAGTCTCCCATTTATACTCCCAGAGACCACACTGGGTGCAGAATCAGACACCTGTGACCAGTCATCGTGATTCAAATATTTTTCACTGCCTCTGTTACGAAGATGTTCCCTCTCTTTCGAGTATTTTCCCCCCAGATACTGTGCATACAGCTTTACCGAAATTATACTGTTTGTTTGTGCCCATTGCCCTAGCAACCAGACCCTCCTGCAGCAGAGATCTGCCCAGGTCATTATTTAACATGGCCTCAAATGTCATGTCACCTGCAAACTTTATCGTAATGATTTTATGTTTTCTTCCATGTCACTGACAATGTTAAATGATATACAGCCAAGAACCAATCCCTGCAGAACCCCACTAGCAACAAACACAGTCAGTGGTGATTGTTGCTTATAATTACATTTTAAGACATGTCTTTTTACCAGTTTTAATGCATTTAATGTGTGCCACATTGGATCTGTATTACCGTAGTGAGTTAACTGGAGTACTTTGAAGTACCAGGTCAAATACTTTACAAAAATTGAAGTGTACGACACCGATATAATTAGCAACTAAACTAAAGATCTCATAAAAAAATGTTAGGAAGCTACTTTTACAAGAACTGTTTTCTATAAAATCATGTTAACTGTCACTAGTTTCACTACATTATCTATTAATCAAAACCGCTGTCAATGGTCCCATCTCAACACTCTGGACTGAGATCAGACCGAGAGGCCTGGAGCTAACGGGGTCATGGGGCTTACACTTTTTTAAACACTGGAACAACGCTGCCTTTCTGTTCCTCCTCTGCAACATCTGGATTGTTTCAAAAATTATTGAAAATCAATACTAACAATCTAAAGAGGTCCTTGGTTAGCTCTAAATAAAACATCTGATGATTTTAATCATCTAACCTTCGTAATGGCTGCCTACCATCACTCTTACATGCTGTTGGGATTGCTGGGAAATAGTTCAGCAGCAGTTTCATATCATATGAATATAAACCTACTTTTTTCCCAAAATTAAAAAGAGAGAGATTTCTGGAATGTTTCCATCCTTTCATATTATAAATGTTTATTTTAACATTTCCACCTTCTTCTTGAAAAACACCCTTCAGTTCAGACACTTTTTATTCTTCTAAGTCTGAATAGATTAGTCTTTTATTTTTCTTTGAAGTCCTTTATCTGTAAATTTCCTGTTCATGTCCACTAGCTTTATTAATTCAGTTTTCTGTATTTCTCTGCTTTTAATTTATGTTCATTGCTAATGGCATCTCAATTTTTTAACTTTTTATTTTTGTATCGGTATTTATAGCTGTTTATATTTCCATGCTTTCTTAGCTCATAGAGCTTTTATTCTGGACTTACATGAATGTTTCTCAAACAGTTTACAGTTATCATTCATATTTTTCTGCTTAAATTACATGGCTCAGATATTTTAGGTTTGTAAAATACACCTTTTCTAAAGCATCAGATGGATGTATTGGGGGTTCGGGCTGTATTCTGTTTTCACATAACAAAGACTGCCAATTTACAATCCTGAGCAGTTGTCAGATTTTATTTCAGGCATAAATTTTTCTTCTTCTGTTAGATGAACTCCAGTATAACTTTCACCATGTTGGATACAACCAATGTGGGTTTTATTTTCTTGGAAGTTATGAAGTTGTCATCCGTGCTTTTAAAAAATTCCAAGGACTGTTTAGTTCTGCCAGCCAGATACTTCCTACACACATCAATCAGATTGAAATCTGTTCATCTAGTACAGATTTTTCCCCTACATCTTACATATAGAAAGATGTTTAAAGAACTGGCCATCCCGTTCTCTTGAGTGATTTGGTAGTCCAGAATAGTTGCCAATTGTCACTTCATCATGTTCCTCATCTGCTGTACCTTTGATCATAAGTATCTGAGATCAGTTCCTTTAGAGCTGCCAATGATTCAGAAGCAAGTAGTGGTGTAGTTGATGCGGAGGGCTTTTCTTTCTATTCCTTTGAGTGCTTTTTTTCCTGTTCCTTTGCTCATCTGGTTCTTAGGGAAAAAAAAAACCTTAGCATATCAGGCATGAAGTTCTTCCTATTTCAGAATAACCACTAGGTCAAATAAAAGTTATTTGGTAAGAGGACTGGGAAATAAAATCACAGGTTCTGTTGTTATTCATTCACAGAAACATCTTCTATGTAGGTTTACTTATAGACTTGGGACATTCCCAAACCAGGGGGTCTGTCCAACACGTGCTTTGGTCTCATTGCACAAAGATGTCAGTAATAGCAAAGTGCAAGACAATGCCGAATCAAGCTAAAGTAAGGGTAAATTACACACAGTGTTATTTTCAAAGATGGGTCCCTCTCTGAGTGCCTCAGTCCCTGCTATCTGAGCAGCATGAGGGTATCATCTGCACTATCAGAGGCACTGTACATCCCATTCCCACTCTAACTTATTAAGACCTCTGAAGTGCAAACTCTTGGGCTGGACTTCATTCCCTCCTCTCTCAACCTTAGGTGTCCTCAGGTAGAAGTCAAACACTGGCCATGTGAGCTACATTTCCAATCCCTAGTCATGAACCCAAACTAGAGTCAGTTTTTGGTAGTGTGGCTATTTTCCTCCCCACGCTTCGATGCACCTGCTTCTATGAAGCAGAAATGGCAATAATAGTGGGTGTGGAGAGATAATACCGTACGGGCTCTGACACCCGAAGGGACGAGCACTGTAGAGGTGTGATTATGGGACGTGCCCCTGCAGCTCCAGTTGTACCTTCTGAAAAATGTATAATATCACCTGCTGTGAAGGTCAGGAGCGCTGACGACACTTAGCGTCTTGCAGGAACTGACCTATTGGCACCCTTTACTTTTTTTTTTTCTTCTTTGTATTACCTTGCAGGTAAGTTATGTCTCTGTCTTACCTAGTGCAGCTCTGAAGAAAATCTCTCTCTTTTCTGCCTTTCTAATTGCCTGAACCTTGGAGTTCAGCTGGGTAGCCCCAGCATTTTGGACAATCCCCACAGCTAAACAGGGCAGGGCAGCTTTATATCCTGTCACCCTCCCACAGTGGCCAGATTGACTGTGTGAGCATAAGGAGGGAAACAACCTACATCTCTTCAATCAGAGGAATAATGTATGTATCCCTAAATAGGGGTTGGAGAAGCTGCTTGGCAAGGCATCAGATCTTGGGTTATAACAAATCTGTGACACTCGCTCACTACCCAGATCTGAGACTTGCATCCTTACTATAGTTGTTAAATGAAAGACAGAACAGCAGGTTGATGGGCTGATGCGGTATCCTGCGCCACAGGGCTCATCTCCTCACCAGCAACCACAAGAGAACTAGAGAGCCAGGAAAAAATGACGGAACAGTAGGGCACTGATAGGTCAGTGTAGTCACAGGAAAGAAACAGAATAAAATCAACAAATAGATGTAGTGGTCACTTCTTGAGATGTGTCTGAAGGTTTGCTTTTGAGCTAAACTACAAATTAACTGAAAAACTCTCTTCTTTCTTTTTATTTTCTTGGTTATGGGGGTCAGAGACTGAAGAAATGTATGTAAGAAAGTAAGTGGGAAAACTGAATGCAATCAGTCACAAAACTGAAATGAAAATTTATAAGAGAATCACATGAGAATCTGCCAATAATGCCTACAATCACTTTGATTTATATAAAAAAAACAATTTTGCATTGGTGTATATTTTATTGCCTTGAAATATTTTGAATATTTTCTTTTCTTTTTTATTAAAAAAAGAAATCTGCAAGAACTCAGACTGTCTGCAGTCGGGATTCTTTCCTCCACAACAAAAAATTTTTCTGTGTAGAAAAACCCACATCAACATACTGTGCCATCTGTCTGCTGCATCTCCAGGATTCCCTCCACTTCAGACAGACCTCCTCTTCCCACCATACATATGAGACCTCATCTTCTCCACCAACCTGCCCGTGCCTGGGTGGAAGGTACCATTATTTTGTGCTGCTGCTTTGCACCAAAACTGAACCAGGCGGGAAGAAAGAAGTTTAAATATACAGCATCTGCAGTGACTCAATAGGTGGGTTTAGTGCTTACCAGCTTAAATATCTCCACAAGGAGTTGCATCCTGAGTACTTATCTGTCAGTGACCCAAATGGACTAGAGAGGAGGGATTTGGGCATGGAGGAGGTCAGGGTGTAGAAGTTATAGTACTCATGTCAGGAGGTGATCAGAAAGCTGATGCTGTGCACTTTCCTGCTCCTCAGTGAACTGATTCACTTTGAATGGTTCATTTATTTATGTGACCATCTAGGGGGAAAAAGTCTTTAATTGCAGTCTCCATAATGTGTTCTTCACATTAAATTCCAAAGTGCTGATTTCAGTTGATTCTGTTTAGAGGTCCATATAGTTTCGTTGGTGAGCTGTGCTCATTCTTTAGCTCTCTTGGTTTGGGTGATATTATATTCTTTATAACAATATAAATTGCCTTTGGAAGACAGCTAAATATTATTAACCCCTTTGTACAGAGGAAAAAGAAGTTATAACACTGAAAACAGTAACGTAAATTTACCCCAGTATGATCTGTGTAGGGATAAAGTACAACTAAATATGGAATGTAAGTAAATTCTGTATTTTGGAGTAGAGATCACCTTCTTAAGCCCTAGTGTTTGTGGAGGAATATCCATATTCCCTCCTCTTTCCTGAATCAAACTTGGATGCAGCACACAAGACTTGTTTCTCAGAGGTAATCTATGATTATTTGCTTTGAAATTCCTCCCATGAAAGCTTGAATATCCAGGAATGGTGCATTGTTTCCTAATCCCTCTTCCCACCTTTCAGCAAGTTGGGTTTTTTGGTCCCCAAAGACATTATCTTCCCATGTCTTTTCACTGCTCTTGTAGCTATTCTTACAATAAACAGGAACAACTGTGCAAAAAGGCCATCCAAATACTTACCATCTTTCGCTGCACCCAGAGATCAGTCTGCAGAGTGCAGAGAGACCTCCATGAGGACTAAAAAGCAAAGATCGGTCTTGGAAGGTCAGCTTTGCCCAGCATTAGAGATTAGTTCACCAGGAAACAAAGTCCTGCCTAAGATCATTCTGACACGAGTGTTTATTGAGCAAACTTGCTCACATCTCTTTTCCAGAAACCCAAATATTGTATATAACACGTGATCCATCTACTAGGTTGTGAACTACACTTAACCATCTTTCAGAGGTGCTAAACTCAAGGGTAACAGAGAAAAAAACAGTAAGGTGATCTTGCCATGCAGCTCAAGATTTTAAAAGCATAATAACTGTTCTTTTTAGATAGTCAGAACTTAGTGAACCATTGAAAGTGACCCAGTTCATTGAGCGGAAATGAACAGATGGAATTCAAGCCTTGCCATGCTTGGATGACTCTCTGAACAATACAAAATCTTCCTTCAAAGCCGTCTCCACCAAGCTTCCTGCCTCACGCTTGTAACATTTGGGGATGTTCTGGTCACTTCTCAGTTCAGCTCACCACATTTTGGGGTGAAGTAGGTGACAGAATCTTACCGTTGTCTATTGCTTTGGGTTTTTCATTAGGGCTTTTAAAACTTCTACTGTTTTGATTCAGATTTTTTTTTTAAAAGAAAGAATCCCGTAGTATGGTCTTTGTTGGTAAATATCTCACTAGGCTTTAGCCCCTGAAATGCAGTGGCTATTTTTCCATGTTTCATTTGACTTGCCTACCACTGAACACTGAAAAAACGTATTTACTGCATTTTTGTGATTTACAGCAAGCCCCTTGCTCAGCAAACTGAGAGATATGGTGGCCCCGTGGCTGCCAGACAGAGACCATCAGCACCACCCGTGAGCTGGCTGCCACAGCAGGGAGATGAGAGGGAAGATAATGTAATTATGGGGAAAGTAAGAATAAATATAGTCAGAAAGCTGCTATCACTTCCTATGGGACAAGAGCAAAGGAAGATAATGGATGGAAGGCTTTGGGTAAGGTATTGATTAGCTAAATCAGAGATGAGCGTGGCAGACACCTCCTCTTGGAGCTGTAGTATTGCAAGTTCTCCTAAGAGCAAACTGTCCAGGGCTCTGCCACTTATGGACTGACAGCAAGAAGCAGACTTGGGTGAGGCAGACTTCAAGCTAAGTGCAGGACAGTGTGCACAGAAATACTGTAAGAATTGAATCTTCCTGCGTACCTGAATACCTCAGAAACCTGGCTCTATTTCAGATTTATTTTGAAGTGTCTAGAGCAAGCTCTCTACTTCTCTTGGTTAGAAAAAATTTAAGGTCTCAGTGTTTGTTTCTTTTGTGGTAAACTGGGAGTTTATTGATTAGATACGGCTTGGGAAGAGAAGGACCTGTACTAGTACATGAAAGGGTGACTACAAAAAACCAGCATGCTGAAGCCATGCAACCTGGAACGGATCAGATCAGATAGCTGTGGCTCAGACAGGGGAACACTCACCTACTCTGCAAGGCAAAGGCATCGTCTGACATAGTGAGGTGATTAAAACCCAGAAAAGGAGCATGGTCTGGGCAGGTGCAGAGAAGGGCTGGGAGGCTGGTCAGAGGAATGAATCTCTTTTTGTATGTGAGACCAGAAGGTGTTTGTTTGTGTCAAAAACAAAGGCTCTGTAGAGATATTTTCCCTCTTGTGCATCCACAAGGCAAGAAAACAGATAAACACGGAGATGGATAAGAGCTGTTTAATCTAAAGGACAGTGTAGACAGAAGCACAGATGGGTATAGGCTGGTTAGGAGGGTTTCTAGCCAATTAGAAGGTGGCTCTGAACCACTGAAGAAACCTCCCTACCTTGCTGCTAAACTGGGGCAAGCAAGACCATGTAAGGTATACCTGGCATGGCTTCACAAGAGGAGAGTCTCCCTGACCCAGGAGACCTTCCACTCCAGTCCTTAAATAAAGATGCCCACACCTGTAGCTAGTACTTGGTATTTCTCCTAGTGGAGGCATCTAAAAAGAGAGATAAAATCTTCCCTTGTTTCCACGTTGGTGTGATGGCCCACTTGAGTCAATGCAGACCAGGTTTTGTCACCACCTTTGCTATGGACATTCAGAAGATGAAGGGCTATGACTCAAATGCTTTTCACTTTGTTCATTGACTTTTCTTTAAGAACAAGTCCCTGAAGTCTGTCTATGTGATAATGGGAGACAGTAGAGGTACCTGTAATCTACTTCACCCCAGTACCAATAACAGTTGATAATAATCTTAACTAGGTTGTTGGCATGTGGGCATGTTCCTCTCTTCCTGGAAAGGTTTTAACCAACCTGTACAAGTATCTCCTTCTCTTGTTCCATTTTGTGTGTACAACAGTAAGGTTACAGGTATCTCTGCTGCATAGAAATGGCTGCAGCCACATCTGTAACGGCACTGTTCATCACACAACCTTGGTCAGCAGCCTCTCCTCGGACAGGTACCCAGTGCTGAGTCATGAGCACATCTGCTCTTTTTTGAGGAGTTGGCAGAGATACCTGCTGTATTACCTCCTGGCTGAACCAAGAAGGGAAATTAAATGCAATGAACTTATTGATCATCAAAAATAGCAACTCACAGGAGAGGAGTTCTCCTCAGGTAGCTGTCAGCTCAGACTATAAAACACTGAAGGATGCTCCGGTGGCTGGGTGAGGTTTATATCCAGCTCCTGAAATGACCAACTTCTCCTGTTTGGGGTACTCTGGGATTTCTAAATGCCAGGTGAGCCACACCGTAGCCCTGTGGTAGGCAAGGATCATACAGGTTTGTTACTGTACACTGTTCCGTGGCAATGCTGAGGGTAATGTGGCGAGCTGGGGTGCTGGGGTAGCCTGACTCCTGCCTCACAGCCCCATTTTCTGTCCTGTCTGAACCAGAACACTTGACAACAGGCTATCCTGGCTATGCTGCTGCATGCAGCCCCTGACCCTTGCAGCAGGCACCCTGCAGTCCAGGGGGCAGCCACCATCTGCACAGCCGGGGTTTGACTCGTCGGCTCATAACCCCTTGGATGTGCTTTCCTCACCGGACAGAGGGCAGAGGCATTGCCGACCGCCCCTCTCCAGAGCACCTTCCTCTCCTGGTAGGCTGAAAATTCTCTTCTAGTGGCAAATAACCTTTGCTAAGGCTCTGCCCCAGCCACAGTGGCATCCATTTAACTGATAGAGAGATGCAAAAAGCAATCATCTTGTTTGATCCAGCGGGGAGCTGGACAAGGAGAAACCATCTCCAGTATATCAATGCCTGGCATGAGCCTAGTAAGTGTTATAATTAGGTGGCATTAATTAGTGCTGGAAAAGACTGTCATGTTTTATACCAAGCCTTTGGTTAAAAGATAGGAGCAAAATACTTTTCTTGAAAAAAATCCATGTCTATTTTCTTGTTTTACTAGTAGGGATTTTTAATCAGTTGAGTGAACTTGTATGTACTAGTTAACTTTGCTGGAGTTTAGTGGTTGTATTTAAAGCAGATTTTATCCTAGAATGATATTAATTTGATAGGATCCCTGATCTGTAAAACCATTGGTTATCTTGGTCTCTCCTGATAAGAAAAAAAAAGTGCCGAGGGTTTCCAGTTGGTGAGCACATTTGGGCAGAATCTTTCACACGTCACAAATTGCAGATGGGAGGCAGTGATCTCGAACATGCAGTCACATTGCGTGACCATCTGACACCTTCCATTTAGAAAAATAATACTTTCCTCACAGCATACGCTCCCTGCTGCAACCAGCACCAAAAATTATGCCTGGGAGAGCTGTTCCTCCTAGACTAAGGTCTTAAATATTTCTTAGGCTGCTTTTAAAAGATTCATGCAGCAGCACCACCTCACTCACATCCTGCTAAACCAGAGAAAATACTGAAATTCTTCCCCAGACAGTGTTAATCACAAAATAGCTGAAAAGAACAAAAGGGGGAAGAGGACAGCAGGAAAATTATATACTCACACTAGTGAGGTGAACAATGGAAGGCTCTTGTTGTGTGTGTAATTCAAACATACCCACGTAAAACACCACATGGAGTTATTTCCTATCGCTACCAGTTTCTCAGCTGCATAAAATCCCACAACTGTGGGGAAGTTCAGCTTTCAAGCACCCTGGTTTTGTGCATAATTCCTTTTGACAATGTGGTGTACTGACGCTCATTCATTTGAAATAGCAATGACCATTTCAGGGTGTCCTTTGCTATATATTGAGGTGTCAGTAGTGATAAAAAAAAAATCTTTACTGTTTAAGGACAAAGCCATGTGAATTTAAAGGCTGACATCTCGGACTAGACTATTGTGTCCTCTTTGTTACTATGTCCTAGTAAATACTGAGAACAAAATTTAACCAATACTCATTCTTTCTACCCAAATTACAAGGAACACATTTTTTAACCCATGACATTATCAGCAGCAGGGTGGTGTGACCTGAAACAGGAGGCAGCTCCTGCTGTCCTACCTGACCTTACCAAGTGTAGCTATCTTAAAGACTGAGCCATGTTTTCCCATTCATCTGCCAAACAGATGTGCCCCAGCAGCCACGCCAGCCAAGCACTTCATTTCTGCAGAGTGCCTTCCTCCCCGCATCACACCGTCACCATTTCAGGTCTGCCATTCCGTATCTCTGTTCTGTCTCTGCATGCCCAAGTGCCATTGATATCCATGGAAAAGAAGTGCCCGTGTAGCTGTTAAAAAGTGGATTTCTAGAGAGTGGTTGGTTGTTGTACCAGTGAAATTTAGCAAATTGATGGTAGGGCAAATATCTCTCTGCACTCTACACAGGGATATGCCCCGCTGGCTGCCATGAGTGGGACGTGAGCTGCGGCACAGCCCTGCAAGAGTGTCTCACACCCACCCTGGAGGGCTAAGTCAGGCCCCAGGGCACATCTCCTCCCAACAGCCTAGCAGGGACTCCCCCACCCTCGGGGAGTTTTAGCGGCAGTTTCGTCCCGCTGCAGATTTCTGGCCGTTAGGGTACCCGTGTGGTGTCTGGCTAGGCAGAGGCCCTTCTGCCCCTGCCACCAGCAGCCATGCTATATATGCTGCTGCTTCCTAGCCCCACCATTAGCTCTTCCACCTACCTGTGTGGTCACAGAACTGCCTTGTCCAGCCTTCTTGTAGGGCAGGAGTTGCAGTTTTAGGGTGTTACAGGGCTGGTCCACTTTGAGCAGAAAGACAAAATTTCTCCCCTTGGAGCCAAAAATGTGAGAATCTTATGTACCTCCCTCCTGGGACTATTTAAGCAGAATATGGTCTTCAACATTTTGTTTTAACTGCTTACAGGCACCTATTTAGATTACCACATCTTGTAACTGTTGCCTAGTGAGGATTACAGGCCTCAGGTTTAATTTCTAAAAGTAAAGATCAAGTGGTGGTTCTAATGCTCATCAGAGGGAAAAAAAAAGACCTAAGAACTTCTCAGAATGAGCCCACCTTCCCTGCGGTGGTACTGCCTGCACCGGGGAGCTGGGGACAGGATGGGGTCTCAGGGTGAGAGCCGAGTCCTCCCTGCAGTTCAGGACAGCCCATGTTATTTTGGGGCAGATGGTTGGATACCCAAATCCCAAACTTTTCCCCCTTGAATCCCACTTTTCTGATCTGTTATTTTAAATGCTGTGACCTGCTGCCTACGTCTCGTCCTTGCGCCTGCCAGGAGTCATCGCCGTGTCTGGATCAGTAAGGTTGAGCCAACTGGTGAACTTGTCTCATTATATCCCTGCCGAAAACTTACAAGCGTTACTTATTCTTGGATACTTGTAGTATTTATGCTTTGCCTACCCAGAAGATTAGCTCAGGCATAGCAGAGCTCAGAGCACAAACCCATCTTTTGGCATTAACTTAGCCTGGGCTGGCTGTCATTTTACAGTAGTTGCACAAAAAGAGTAACTAGCAACAGCACTTACAAATCATAGATTATACTGCATTGGTTGAGCTCATATTGTTTGCTTTAAATTTATATTGCGCTTTAAATGCCAGCCATTAAAATTATTAGGGCAAGATTTGCCCTCAGTTTACAGCCCCTCTCCCCAGCAGCTCATAGGAGAAGCTGCTATGCAGTTGTCCTCATTTCTCTAGCTGTGCAGCAGAAGTCAGAGAAGGTGTCCAGCGAGTCACGGTCTGGAGCTGTTTCGCTACCAGACAGGACTTCCATTTGGAAATCCACAGACAGAACCAGGCAAAGAGCATTAGAAAATTGCATTTAATTTGATCCACCTGTTCACCCCACCCTGACCCTCACACAAGGATATATCCTTGACGTCTGTGTGGGTGCAGTGCTGCAAAAGGGAATAAGGGACTGCAAGGCTCCACCTTCACCTTTGGAGACAGGTGATTGTGAGTGGCCAGCTAAGCCTAAGGAAGGCCATTCCTTTTGCTAGGAGATTACTTTATTAATGTGTTCTTTTTGACTGTTATTATCCTTTCTCATATGTTGCTTTGTATTTTTCTAACCTGTCCTTACATTTCCTGTAAAACACTGTTCTTAAGTAGCTTCAGCCATGCATACAGAACTTTCTGTGGAGTTTCTTACTCTGTGAAAACAAGATCTGTAGCAGAGAAACTAATGCAGCCCTAAGCACAGATATGCCAGTGACACTTCTCCAAGGCCTTTAGACTGGTGAATATGATCTTATTTTGGCTTGTGACAAATCCCAGTGATGAAATGTCAGCAGTGTTTACAGAGAAGTCTCCCTATCACAGACAGTGCAAAATTAACCTTTTCCAGCACCACTGTCAGGGCAGAACAGAGCTTTTTTGTTGTTCTGCAAGGATCGGGCTGGCAGAAAATCGGGAAACAGGCATGGAAGTACTGCCAAACGCTGACCTGGAAGGCAGAGACCCTGTGAAGTTGACCACACTCTGTGTGACAAACTGAACAAGTCATGAGTTGCTTGAGAGCTGTCCTGAGCAGAGTTTTACAGGCGCATCCGGTGAGAGCAAAGTCACAATTTGTCCAAAATTCCTCAAAAGGAGTTTGAACCAAAATCACAGCTATCTTCCAGGCTCAGCTTTGACATTGCATATGTGATTCCCAGATCTCTACGCTTCTGTAGGATAATTTAGGTGTGAGACAAAGCTGAGCACAGTTTCAGTGGGAAACTTGAAATACGTTTTGCCAAGTAACCCTCTGACTGCCCATTAACAGCACGTGTGGTGGTCTAGGGCTGTAAAGGTAGACACAGCCCACCTCGAGGAGCAGGCAGCGGAAAAGAAGTTAACAGGATCCTTCAGTTAAAGGTCCTGACCTTGTTATTAGGTCTACAGCATATATATTACATCACTGCAATGACTGAAAAACCCCGTGAGAGAAACAGAGGATCTGCAAGAGCAGGGAGTGGGTAGGCAGGCCTGAACGAGCCAGTGGACAGCAAGATGGGTGGAACACGCAAGTGGTAGAAAAGCTCTAGCACTTCCCTCAGGATGAAGCGCATCAAAAGGCCTAGGCGAAACTGGGTCCTGAAGCTCCAGTTGTGAGAGAGCCAGTGGAGGTGACTAAGTGAGGAGAGCTGAAGGTGTCTCTGCAGGGGGAAAGCAGCCCGTCACAGGTACAATGGTGTCCCACATGAGGTTAAGGTAAAGAGGGAGGCAGGAGAGGGGAAAAGCAAAATGTTTTGTGGAGTCGTGATGCAGATGACATTTTGTAACTGCAGCAGCAGAAAAAAACACAAGGAAAGAAGTGGACTTTAGGAGCATCAGAGAGGGTAAAGGAGTGGAACAGGTCCCCACATGGGCCTGGGAGAGCAGAGAGAGGACACCACAGGTTTGTGCAATGGGGCAGCACAAGGAGATGCCAGCTGCCCAGGCACACTGACAAAAAACTCCTCTGTTGTCTTGCACCTCTTGCTGGAGATGGAGCTCTGGTAAAAGCTTCGGCTGGAAACTGTGCTGGAAAATCACAGAGCCTCTCCCGCACTGCAGCAGGAGTGGTTTGTGAACTGTGTCACCCTGAGGTCAGGAGATAACGGGAGCAGAAGATGCCTTGCACAAAACAGGCAAACTTTGGGAGGCAGAAAGCCTCGTGCAAACCTGGTGTTTTATTGTTGCTGACTAACATAGCCGTAAAGCTGAATTGTGGGAATACGCCGGCTTTGAGCTTATGTGGCAATACACATACAGGACTACAGGCTTTGTTGCTTTCTTGTAGGCTTTGTTTGGGGCAATGAGGAATGCTAGCTGTGTCCAGGAAGCTGTGGTGTTCCCTGCACCGGGAGGGGAGGAAAGTGTTAATGAGGAAAAACTTACTTAGTCAGAGCTATTATTCTGGCTCTTTCAGAGACATTATTACAGCATCAACATCTTTCATCTTCCAGATGCGCTGAGCAATTCTAGTTCCTCTGAAAGTTTAAGGTAGGTGCAGACATTTATCTGCCTCGAAAATAATGTAGTATCATACTCACCATGTGAGCTGAGTCCTTAAACGTTGTACGGACACAAGTGCCCTATGGCTCTTGATTCTGAAATGCAAGCTGAATTAAACATAAACATCAAAGGCAATTTAGATAGGGCCTCTGTCTCAGCTCATGCTTTGGCAAAATGCAGGTACCTTTCACTCACAGACAAGTATGACAAGGCATAAAGCTTCATACCTGATGCAAGCCACACCGAAAAGCCAAAAAAGTGTGAAGAAAGAGGAAAACAGCAACGGGAGGGCTAATAAAAAAACGAGTGAGAAAAGTAGAATAAGTATATTGGAAAATGAAATTTCCTGTATGGGGATGGAGGAGAGGCACAGATAAGGGCAACCTGGTGCCAACAGGACCTTGCGGGAATCTCCCGTACACTTTCCTCTGCCCTGCAGCAGCGGCTCCTCCAGCGAGCAGGGCGCAGGCGCCGCGGGGGCCGCAGCCTGCCGCAGGCGGGCACAGCAGGAGCTCCGGGGCCAGATGCAGAGCCCGGCGGTGCCCGCCGGCTGCCGCACAAACAGTGCTTTCCAACTGGGGGCTGAGTCAGGAGGCAATTCACTCTCATGGGCTCCTTAAATTGTGTGGTTGCATATCACAAACATTCAACAAACCCAGACGGTGTTCTTTGTGTTGTATGATGTCACGGACAAAAATGGGTGCAAATGTGTTATACTGGGGACAGGAGGGATCTGGATGTTCCCTTCCTGACACATTTTTCCTCTTTTAGGTGTTTGCTTTAGGTTTCAAATGCCCTCTATAGACAAAGAAACTGCAGTTCTGTTCCTGAGGCTTTTGGGTATCCAGACTCCTCTCTCCTTGCTTTTTGGTCACTGGTTGTGCTCCTCAGAGGCCGTTTCATCATGTTGTAAGGTAAGACAAGGCTGTGACCCAGATTCTGGTCTCTTGGGTGCCGTGGCTCAGCTGCATATACTAATGTTGCTTGGGGTTTCTCTGTTTCCACCCTTCCTACTGTTCTTGTAAATTTGATTTCCCACTGCAACACATAAAGAGCAACAATACATGCTCCGAGGCATCGTCTCTCACCTCTTTGTCCTCAGCCATGAGGAAAAGTCCCTTTTTAAAAGCACTTTGCTTGTATTCATTTGGCTTCTGCTCTTTTTCAAAGTATTTAATATTTTTGTTGCATTTTTTTCTATGATTCTTTCCCCAAGACCTTAGATAAACTACAGAACACTAAACAGAGCTGCAGTTACTTCCCAGGACAATAAAAGTTAAGGGTCAAATGAAGAAGAAAACATCACTTCAAGGTAGACCTATAAAATCTTGTGCATTTCAGAGGCAGCGCGGGAGTCTGTGGTACAAACGTCTGACTAACAGCTGGTTGCCATGTCCTACAAACACTTTTCCTGCTGCCAGCAAGCTGGGAGGCATTTTGAGGCCAGTGCCGGTTAAGGAGAGTCAGCCCAACAGGCAGCACCAAAAGATCATGGGAGTCCTGAATACAGAGTAATTCCCAAAGGAGCCTTTTGTATTTCACTTGTCATACTATTCTTCAGAATTTCATAGTGCTTTACACCAAATAACGGTATGTTATGTATTGTGGTACTCTACATTTTTCACTGGTTCCTTAGAGGGTCCTCTATGTCCCTCTCCACTTGTTTAGTCAAAGGCAAGCAACTGGAATTACATATAGCTCTCACTCGTGAATCGAGAGAACAAATTATTGCCTGCACCTCTTTCTGGTTACCTATGGAGCAGGGAGAGCAAAACAAGCACAGTGCCAGGCACGGCTTGAGAGGAGAATCCCACTCTTCAGTGTCATGACCAACTTAGTTATTGTCACGACAGACAATAATAATGCTAAAGATGAAAGAGACAACACAGTGATGACAACTTTGTTCCTTAGAAAAGGATGAAGGATTCTAAAAGGTTCTGAAATATTTTCCAAAGAGATCACTTCGCCCATGACAGAAATGTGGCAATTGCAGCGGTGGGACACCGCAGCTGAGGAATAATAGCTAGCCACTTCATTCCGGTGTCTGGAAGGGACATATGACCATCCGATCCCATTTCAGCAAATCATCTTCTACACAAAGCTTGTGTCTATTTGTCATTTCTTTCTAAATGGCAGAAGAGAGGCTTCTGAATGTGTGCATCTGCCCCACACTAATATTTTTTAAAGCCTTTAAGGTTTCTGTCCAATGTCTTCTCTGCATAAAAAGTCGGTCCTCAGACAACTCAAGACTATTTTGCAAATATTTTTATTGTAATTCCGGTGGCCACAGCACAGGGAGCATTCAGAAGGATGCGGCTCGCTGGACTGGAGCGATGGGGAGGGTGGAATTCAGCCCCCCTGCATGCTTCACCAGGCTGTGCCTTGCCAAGCTTTCTTCTGCCTTGCCTCCTTGGAGCTGCCCTGCGCTTGCGAGTTAAAAGAAAACTGCAGCCACATTACAGAGGCCAGGAGCATGAAAGTACAGTGTGAGAAGCACTTGTCACCATGAATAAACAGTGAAATGCATTTTTTTTAAAGTTGCTAATTCCACTTGGCATTTCTGAGCCCAGTGCTGGAAACATCCATCTTGTTAAAAAGTGATGTCATTTGTGACACTAGTAGTATTAGAAGGGACTGCAAAAGAGTTTTCAACCTGCTTTAATAATGATTTAACAAGCAGGAAAGTAATCAATATTTTAGGGATAAATTTTCCACTCTGCCTTTAGCAGACTCCATTTCTGCCCATACAGAACCGTGTCTACAGATCTGCAGGTGAAAATACCTGAGTGCACGTGTCAGAAATGTACACGTGAAATATTACACCTGCAACACTTACTGCCTAATGCTGAGTTTGTATTGTGAATTTATAAAGTGAACTAAAAATCCCTTTGCCTTTCCCCAGTCTCTCATAAAAGCAATCCCACCTCTCTCTCTGACGAATATATAAAATAAATCTTTACACCTGTTTTCTCTTACATATTTTTGCATTTAAAAACAACAAAAAAAGTCGGGGAGTTTTTGGTATAGCGCAGTATCAAAAAGGCACCATAATGTCGTTTACTGATAGAATTGGATGACATTTGGATTTCACATCCCAGTCACAAAAGAGATTATGGCATTCTAAACTGCTTGGGTAATTGATGTGCAGATGCTTTTTTAAAAAGTGGCTAATCCAAACTGATTGGTTTACAACAGGGAAAAAAAGAAAAAGGAGCTCAGGTTTCTTCCTTTTTTAATGCTGATTCAGTCCATTCCTATACCACCGAAAACACAAGCCCCTTGAATATGGCTTTGAGGTTTTGTTTATTTGTTTGTTTGCTTGTTTGTTTTTGCTGAATGAATCGCTCTTATCCAATTTCACTCCTACATAAGAAATATTCTTATAAGATTATTTAATCACAGGCAAAATTCCTGAAAAGGTAAGTGTGAAATCTATGTCCTCCCTCCTCAGGAGAAATAGATTCATATTTCCTGAATATAGTAGTAATTAAATTATTTAGTGTCTTAAATTAGCCTTTTTTTTTTTTTAATACTGAATAGTGCTCTGAACTTTCCCAACCTGAGTCACTCAAAATTGCTACTTCCCTCAAAACTCTTGGTCCTGCAGCAAAATTCTGTGTATCACTTCATTTCTTTAAGGGTCTTTTTAAGACATCACCAAGCTGAATGACTTGACTTTAGGCTCCAAAATACACACATTATTGATAGTAAGTAATACTAATGCAAATAGTAGCACAAAGAACAGTGGTTGCTTTATGAGAAGCTTAAGAAAAAAAATTGTATTAGATAATATTTTAGATAATTAGAAAACAACTAGACAAAATATATCCAAAGGGCCAATTTCTGAGGGCCTTATCCCATGTGCATTCAGTTCATTAAGCCATATTCCCATTTTTAAGATAGTGGGAGCCTCTTTACCTATAGCACCATAGGATTTGACCCAAGACTGTGGACACCATAATATCGATGAATAATTTTGCCAGCTTTTTTCTCACAATTAAAATTCTTGTATTGGCCAGCAATATTGGCCAGCAAATGTCTCATGGTGACAATGTTTAAAATGATACATTTATGTCTAGGGAGAATAACAGCTACATTTTCATTTTAGAGCACGTGTGATAGACACCTTTGGAAAGTGATGTTTGGCTCACGCGGACTGTTATTAGTGGCAAGGCAATTGGATTATACCACGCGGGAGCTGTTCTGAACTTTAGCTCAAAACTTGATGTCATATATAATGAAGTGTAAAAAAATCCAAATGACCTTTCACTTCTGTTTTTCTTCAGACCTTCTCAGTCTGGAGGTGGACCAGGTGTCATGAAACACAATCAGGGAAGCCAAGGCCACACAGATGGGTTTGTGACAGGGAAGTTGGGAGGGAAGGGAGGGGCTGGCAGAGCTGCTGGGGAGCTGCTGGAGACCTCACCTTGGGACACTGGACAGAAAGCCTGGTCCATACTGCAAGCCACACAGGTGGGCACTCCTGGGCCAGGAGTGGTGGAAGCTTCATGCGTGACAGGAAAGAGATGTGCTTTTGGGGTGGGGACCCCACCTGTCACTGAGTGGCAGTCAGCTTTGCAAGGAGGTTAGGTGGGAGGAGAAAGGGTCCCTTGCCTACAGGATGGATGTTGGGTGGAGCAACAGTTCCTAGCAAGTGGCAGAAATTAATAGGGAGGTGACAACCAGCTGCGGATAGAGAACAGCACGAAATGTCGTCAGACTGCAAGTGACAGCAAGTGAAAACTGGGAAATCCTGACACTGGGATTTTGCTTAATGTGCTACAGTAAAAGCTAGGTCAGGTGGAGGATTGGAGAGAGAAGGAGTAGGACGTCCAGAAAACTAAACGTTTTCTTTCCTTTAGTCTTTATTCTAAATTTATCTCAGATTTCATTTGAAACCAGAACAGTATGGAAGGGAATATCCTTTTTCTGACTACCTTTTACTAATTCTCAGAAAACAACAGCTATGACCCTACCAGTCATTCAAGATATTATTGACGTGGAGGATTTGTGTACCCATATACGTGTGTGCATGTGAGATAGCCTGTACTCCCACCCTTACTACAGAGCACCAGCCTGACATTTCTAACCTGAAAAATTTGGAAATCTATGAAGTAGAGAAAATGTTTTCTTGTGCGTGGTGCAGAGAGACCCTTGTTGGAAGAAGAAAGGTTTAGGCAGGATGTCGTAAGCATGAAGACAAATGTTTCAGTCACCCTCCTGAGCCTGTTTTTTGGTTATTTAAGTGAGTGCCTACCTGCACTTTTGCAAAGAAACGCCTTCAAATCTTCAAGGAGGCAATGGCACTTGCTCCTGGCAGAGAGGCTGATGCAGCTGCTGGGCGGTGGAAATGGTCCATGGTGCAGCCTGCAGCATGGTATTAATTTGGCCTCAGCAGGCAAGCAGTGGGGCCCCACCCACACTTGGATGGGAGATGACTTGGGACTCCTTGGTGCACTGTGGTGCTGAGGAAGCTCCAGCTTCCCACTGAATGGGAGAGGAATACCAGGTGTAGGGTCTTGCCCTGGTGACCTATGCAAGCTACCCACAAAAAGGGGATGAAAATTAATCTTGGCTCTCCACACTGGGCTGGTGGGGCTGTCCAGTCAGCCTAATACTGCAGTGATGTTCCAGCCAGCCGGTAATGGTGGAGCCTCATTTGTCCCCTGAAGAGACCTGGAAGAAGTTATATTGAAATTAACCTGTCCAGAACATCTGCCAGAGCAGGTTTCCACTGGAATATATTACTTCTATGACTTGGTATCTTCCTACAAAAAAATGGCCCAGAGGTCTTCACAAGCTTTCCCACTTCGTTTTCTGAGAGTGTAAGCCCACAGCCTCCCAAAGCTACCCATTTGCCCATGTTCTCTCAGTCTACTAAGCAAAACATCTGCAAAGCACCCTGCTAAACTAGAATTTTTAAAAAATTTCCTTCATGTAAGAAATTAAATCACCCAATCCCACACCCCTGCAAGCACCCCAGTTTGGAAATTTTCATTTTCATTTGGAATAAGAAGTATTTTGAGTATGTATGCATCCCTGCATGACTCTGTTGCCAACTTTGGAGGCAAATGAGGATATTTCAGGTGTCACTATTCTTAATATTTAATCACATATGTGTCCTAGAAAGGAGATGTGGGTACGAAGAGAAGTGTTATGTCACACAGATCTAGGGGTTCACTGAAGGGAAGAGAACACTGTGGAGAGGAGACAGCCACAGGACTATACAAACATAGACCATTAGTTACATGCTGCAAGGTTCATGATGGACCTGCTGTTGTTTGATTTGGTTGAAGGTGTGATTGGCCTTTGAAAGTCTGAAAAGTACAGGAGCAAGGGGTGACAAATGGTTTAATGATTACAGGATGCTACACCATATCACATGTTCTCGGTCCTTGGCCTGACCCAACTCCTGACCTGTTACATGACTGTAAGCAAATTCTTTACTGTTCCGGTCCAAATCCTGCAGTCTGCATCTGGGCAAAACAGTCACTGCAATAAAATCCTCTCTTGCTGGATGCTTTATGGGTAGCCACAATAACACTGTTTCCTTCCTCTTGCTCACAGCAAGATCTTCTGGTACCATAGTCCCCTGAGGGACACGGCTAAATGTGGCACAATTTGGCAACAGGCTGTGATCAAAATCAAATCTGAACACCACTGTATAGCAGTAGTGACCCACTTTCACTCTTTATTTCCTCTTCTCATCTGTGGTTCTCGAAAATCACTTGCCTCTAGCATTGCCACTTCTTTAACTCCCAGCCTAGAAGATCTGCTGTGCCAGAGCACCCCATGAGTCAGAGAGATCCAAAAAGCCTGAGCTTAGCAGCATGCTTACTGAACTGAGACAAATAAGATGAGCAGGTCAGTCTGACGAGCTAATCAGAACTCTCCTCTAGGAAAGATTATGCTTCCAGGACATACTCCACATATTGCAGAAAGCATGTGGAATAGAGCCAAGGCAGAGATACCAACCCCAGCATAACCCATGTTTCCTCAGTCTTGCAGATCCTCAAGGACAGTGTGTTTTTGACCTAATGCTCAGAGCCTTTGTAAGTACAAAATCTCCTCCCTTCCTTCTCAGTGGGGAGTGTATCTTATCCCATCACTTTCTCTGGTCACAACACTGGGGATTCTGCAGATACTGAAAAAAATATCTCCAAATGCCCAAGACAGTGTAGGTACAAGACAGACTTTCTGATCACAGAATCACAGAATATTAGAGGTTGGAAGGGACCTCGAAAGATTATCTAGTCCAAACCCCCTGCCAGGGCAGGACCACCTAGAGCACATCACACAGGAAAGTGTCCAGTCGGGTTTTGAATGTCTCCAGAGGAGGAGACTCCACAACCTCTCTGGGCAGCCTGTTCCAGTGCTCTGTCACCCTCACAGTGAAAAAATTTTTCCTTATATTAACCCAGAACCTCCTATGCTCCAGCTTGGACCCGTTGTCCCTTGTCCTATCACTGCACGACATTGAGAAGAGCCTGGCTCCATCTTCCCAACACTCACCCTTAACATATTTACAAACATTGATGAGGTCACCCCTCAGCCTGCTCTTCTCCAAGTTAAAGAGACCCAGCTCCCTCAGTCTTTCCTCATAAGGGAGATGTTCAACTCCCTTAATCATCTTAGNCTCACCAAGGCAGAATAGAGGGGGAGGAGGACCTCCCTCGACCTACTGACCACACCCCTTCTAATACACCCCAGGATGCCATTGGCCTTCCTGGCCACTAGGGCACATTGCTGGCTCATGGTCATCCCTCCGTCCACCAGGACCCCCAGGTCCCTTTCCCCTACACTGCTCTCCAGCAGGTCAGCCCCCAACCTGTACTGGCACATGGGATTCTTCTTTCCCAGGTGCAAGACCCTACACTTGCCCTTGTTGAATTTCATTAAGCTCTTCCTCGCCCAGCTCTCCAGCCTGTCTAAGTCTCGCTGAATGGCAGCAAAACCCTCTGGCATGTCAAACACTCTTCCCAGTTTTGTGTCATCTCCTGATGATGATACTCCTACATCTCCATGGGAGCCCTTAAGGCCTGTATTTGTGACCCTAATGCGTCTTGGAAGGTTACTTAGCTATGGCAATAGGACTGAAGTTACTGCTTCACTTCTCTGTCTCAGGCAGGAAGAGCACATGCTGTGACAGAAGAGCTGTAGACGATACCTATTGATTCTACACAGCTTCATGAATGTCACTTCAATTCCAGTAACGCTGTTGAGGCAAACATCCTCAAGTCTGAAACTCATCACCCCTCCAATTTTAATTTTTTTCTTAGACACCCTGTAGCACGTTTCTCAGTCTTGAAAGCACAACAGAAGAGAAAGAGCTAAAGGAGCAAACAAAATTGTTGATTTATATTTCTTTATTTTCTAGTCTGAGCTCCTCTTACCTGGACAGCCAAGACCAACACTTGCTGTTTATCAGTAGTCTTGTTCAAATATCAGAAATACGACATATTGGCAAAATTGCACTCTGGGACCGACCCACTGTCAGACCTAGCAGCGGTCATATCCATTCCACGCATGATTTGGCCTTCCGTGGCCTTGGGCGAATGGCAGATAACTGATGAACAGCAGCCCCCCTCTGCCGCAGTGCATACAGATCCACACACGTCCAGCTAACACATTTGTGAACCCCTTGGAAAACACAACCCACGCAGCCCTTCTAAGAAGACCCATTAAATGAGGTAGCAAGATTTTGTTTTGCTTTGATTCCCTTATGTTTTGCTTAGGAGAATTAGTGCTAAGTCTCCATTTCAGAATTTCAAAGGTTGTTATTTTGCTTCGCGTCACAAGTGAAACAGCCTTTTTTAGTTCCATTCTTCTTCATAATTTTTGCACTGGACAGGAATAGTAAGACTTTGCAGATCGATACGCACGTGCTAAGGGAAGATCTGTAAGAAAAATAATGCTCTATATGCCTTTTTAATAACGCTCACCTACCACTGTTCTTCAGCTGTTGTAGCACCGAATTCATATGCAGGTCTAACACCGAAAATAAATAAGCAGTGACTTGTGTGTGCGTGTGGTGTGTATAGTATAGCAGATACTGGGGCAGATCGTCAGCTGGTGTAAATCAGCCTAGGTCCATTGACTTTAATGGAAACTTGCCAACTTACCCCGGCTGAGAATCTGATTATTGTTTTGCACGTTCTTGCATTAAAGATAAGCATTCACATTCTGCTCTGTTACACTGGTGTAACTGGGAGAAACTTCACTGGAGTCTCTGGAGTCTTGCTAGATGTACCTTACCTGGAAAGCAGAATTCAGTTCAAAATCTTAATGACGGTTAAAGCAGTTTTTGCCTCTACTACATTTCATCTCCTCCCTTTTCCTTAAAAGAAATAAATAAATAAAAAGGAAGAAGGAAGAAATATCAGGCTGTCGTGGAAATTCTCAACTAAATCTTTTTTCTCTGACTCTTATTTCCAGCCTTTGTGCAAATAGTTTATTTGATTTGACACCTACCGCACAAAAGGTTGCCCCTTCTGTTCTATCAAGGCTGGTATCAAGAAAAGAGAGAGAAAAATCGCACAGCTGGTAATACAGAGAACCCAAAAATATACAAAGACGTACCAGAGGGAATAGTCATCAACATAAAGTGAACAAGCACCCAGACTATTGATTACATGCTGCTCACAGAACACTAGGCATTTCTGCCAACTTCTTTCCACTCTTACACTGAGCTGCAGACAGCATGTTGTACTTTGCATCATCAGTTTTGATGAATAATGCACTGATAAACACTGCAGCCAATATTCTGGAGGAGCTGAGAAGCCAGATGTCATCTGGACCTCCAATAGTTTTAACCCTGGGTCTCTGACAGGCACTGAAATAAACACTAGACATGCACCGCAGAATGGGCGATGCCCAAATGCGAGGTTAGGTACAATATTAAGCTGGCAGGCAAATTAAAAATGAACGGGCATTGTAATCCTTTCACAAACAACTTCCAGAGGTGGTGAGGTAGTGAGAGAGCAGCACCCTGGCGTGAGCTGCTCGCTGGAAGCACCTGCCAGGTCCCTGTGTAGGTAGTGGCGCCCAGACAAAAGACGCACCGTTAGCCGTGTCGGCTCGGCTGCCCGGCCCCATGTTGAAGGGACCAAGCCAGGGAAGGGCTCAGCGGACTCAGCCCCTTGGGGAAGTGGGATCCTCGTTGGGACGAGCGGATGCGTTCTGCCCGCGGCTGTGGGCTGGATGTGTTCGGATGGCAGTCAGCTGGGCTTCTTAGCGATACGCCAGAGCCTTTCTGCTCACAGGCAGCAACGCGTAGCGAGCTTTCTCAAACCCTTAAACCTCATTTGATATTTATCTTGCATGTATCCTCACCAGTGAGGCCTGGCTTTTTTAAGCGACCTCTGGGCCCCCTCGATCTACCCACTGATAAGGTCAGTTCTCAGGGGACCTCAAGGCCTGTGAAGGTTTTGTTTCAGCAGCACCAGGTATCCTTTAAAAACTCACACGACTTAGCAATACCATCAGTGAGATTATGCAGGTTTGGAAGTAAACTATTCTACTCACCCATCTCAATAATTTAAGAACTCAGCATGCCACGTAAGAGTAAAACTTACTTTTTTTTAATAAATGAGGGGAAAGGCTCTACCTTCCCCAGAATTACAGTGTAAAGGGCTCATTGCTAACTCAAAATTCTGTTTAAGGAAGATCTGCTTATATAAAAAGCCAAATTAGGCTCTCAAAGGCTGAGTGTATGCCTAAGCAACGGAAGAGTAGTTTCTCTCTGCTGGCACTGCAACATTGCTAGGGTCAGGAAGCCCCCTCATGGTTTGCTCACCAGGAGGAGAGTTGTATTATTTGAAGCATCCTAAATGTTCTGCTTTATTTTACCACCAGAATTTCCCAAGAAAAACTGCATGTAGAAAAGAATATATATGGCTTAAATATGGAAGGGGAGTGTTTTCCCTCTGTTTACTTTCCCCGCTTTCTTTTGCACCTGAGTAACCATTCTTGGCATAGTTGGCAAATGCTCTAAGATGTGCCCTACTCCCACATTGAGGGGAAATCCAAAAATAGGTAACATGCTCCTCGTAATGCTATTTCTTTTCCATTCAGCTTGTCCAACAAGTGACAAACGTGAAGCATGAATAAGGACCTCTTAAAGGTATTGAAACAATCCAAGAATAAAACTGGCATGCACCTGGGAAGTGGTTAAAACAAAGTAGTAGATCAGGAAATGCTTACATAGATAAGGGGTAAGCTGTAAAAAGGCAGAGGCAGTGACTATAGTGGAATTTCAATTATACTGACATTGATGGGCATAGCAGTAGTGGAGTCATTAAGGATGGATGTGTGTTGCTGAGTGCGGTACCAAACTGTTTTTTTTCGGTTTGAGGAGCAATCAACAAGACCAGGGGCTATTTTGGACTTAGTCCAAGGAAATGAAACTAGGTGAAATGAATAATATAGAAGATAATAAACCCTTAGGGCTAGGTTATAATATCATCAAATTGGAAACACTTCTGAAAATATTTGTGAATGGTTATAAAAGTACAATAATTTTGAGGACGGAATGAGTTGAAGAAAGTTGATTGGAATCAACTGTTTGTGGACAATAATGGAAAAGCATGCAGTATTTAAGAAATGGATAGACTGCTATTTCTATTCAGTTTATTAGAATCAAAGTCAAAATGATAGCAAAATAGCTAATGTGGCCTCAAAAAATATAATAAAGGTATCAAAATGCTTTCCTTATTTAAAAGGCCAGGCATCCTTGAAAAATGGGAAGGTTTGGCAGTTTTAAAATGAATGAGAACAACATCAAGAGCATACCAACAATGAATAATATCCATTAAATATTTCAATCAAGACTGAAGCCAAGTTGCTCAAGTGTATGCATGCAATGTAAATGGTAAAAAAGAAGAAGAAAAAAAGAGAAAGATGATAATGAAACATGGAGCACTCGTTCGTATCTATTTCCACAAATAAAAGGACCAGTGCTCAGGCTTTCATTCAGAGCACAGTTCCCATGGCTGTGACAGACTGAGGGTACGAGTTAGGGCTATTCAGGGAGGGTTCCCTTACATCTGCTGGATAACAACCAGGATAACAACTCCTGTGTAGAAGGTCTGATCCTACCCTTGCAGTGCTGAAGACCACTTAGAAGTGGCTGTGTAAGAGCTGGTGCAGGGTTCACCCTGGCAACGTGGTGGCTATTCTTACTTGCCGTGACAATCTGGAAGATTCAAGAGGAAGAAATACATCTTGATCCACACAAATTACTCCAAAGGCATGGTCAAATGATCAGAGAGGTGGTTCAGGCACACACATTTCATTTCGCAGAGAACAGCCTCTCTCAGACGCTGCCAGTACTCTGCCTCTCCTGGGATGGCCGCAGCTTCCACCTGAGGGGGCCAGCACCCTCCCCCAGCAAGATAACGCAATCCTTCCCAGTTTACCTATGTTTTCAGCTCTAATTTCTGAGCAAACTCTCTGTATCTTCTCCTGAATGACACAGTTTGTCACACCAGAGAGGACCCTTTTCATTCTGCTCAACTAGTCAAGGGCCAGAGTCACCCAACTAAATCTTTCCCTGGGGAAGAAACCAAAGTCATTGCCTAGTAAGAGTCTCAGCAGGGACACAGACAGCAGAAGCTTGTGAAAACCAGAAGCTGTGTGGTGGGTAAGGGGAATGTGCTGAGGGAGGTACTTTGCCTCTTCCTGGGGAGAAGCAGGATGTCCTTGGTGAGAGCGTGCTGCTGTCAGCAGAGAGCCTGGCCAGGCAGAGACGGGGCTGGCCATGCCTGGCTGAGCAGCACTTCGTGCCCCCGTAGGGATGTGCTGTTCAGCTGGCAGCATCTCCTACTGCTGTACAGAGCCCGTGATCGGGATTGCTTCTTCTCCCAGAAAAGGAGGTGCCAGAGCCTTACTCCTTCCTTCCTCACAGCCCTGTATTTCTCAGCCCACGTCACCAGCCAGGCACACCATGAAGTTGAACTCCAACCTTCTCCAGTATCCAGAAGGGATGGAATTACTTATTTCAGTTCAACCTTGGAAAGTGGAGAGCTCAAGATGCCAGGATGGTTTTTATATTCCAGGTTTCAAATCAGGCCTCATGCCTAGCACTCAAGCTCCAAGACAGCTTTTCCTATTTTGCAGTGTGCTTAAGCTGAGGACAAATTCACTATAAAAAAATGAACTTTCCTATGCTGCACTTGTGACTCACAAACAGCCTCAGAATCTAGAAAAGACCAATTTAATGTGTTTTTTTCTTCACCTATGAATTTTGTACTCTATTCTCACCAGGTCCACAAGACTACTGATAACAGAAAAGAGGCTTTTTTGGAGACATCAGCTCTCACATGGGTGAACCTCTTGTAAAATGCTGAAACCATGTGTGAGTGAATCCTGAAGATAGATGCTTTTTTGTTTCCATGGTTTAAAGAACCTCTAATGGCTGAATCGCACAGTAAGCCCCACTCCCAGGTTTCTGTGATGAAGGTCAAAGGCGAGAGCAGACTGAGGAGAATCATGGATAGTTTCTGGACCATGGTTCAGTGGGAATTAGGAACAATATTATCTCTGACAGAGTTATACATAGAAGCAAACATGATACAGGGCAGAGAGGAGTCAGGCACCTAGCCCACAGACCAGCAGAAATTGTGGTTTTGGCTTCAAAGATAAAGATGAAAAGCAGTAGATTTCGCCTAGTTACGTGTTGAAAATGTGACCCCAGCCCAAATTAAGCTTACCAGGTGACCCCAGTTGTAGATGGAGACCTTGCAGTTTTGGGCTGGCATGTTAAAGGTGTCCAAATCTGAGCTAGATCAATCCTTTGCATGTCACCCTTCACCCATCAGTAAGACTCCTTGGAGGGAGTGGATGTCCCTGAGTGGAACTGGAGTTCAATGCATGAATCCTCTCTCCTAAAAATCTTTGACACCTACCAAACACTGACTGTCCTTCACATCCCGCTCAGCCTCCTCTCCCTGTGGCTACTACCCCACTGATTCTCAGGCCACACTGGAGCTTGCAGGACCCCTACTAGCCTCTACCCTAAGCTGGTTCAAGGAGATGGTTCACACTGTGCTCACAAACACCACAAAATTCAGTGAAAATTTCAGCCCTCCGATAAGCCAAATTTCCATGAGCCCATAAAGCACTCTTAAAAAAATTAGCAGGGAGAGTGCAAGATCGTGCATACCTGTGCAGAATTGCTTGTCGCTTAGGCAGGGAAGCAGGGGGAAGGATGTAAGAGGAGCAGGAACAAGTGCAACAGCAGACACAGTGCCAGGGATACATCCTTCTCTCTAGAAAATTCAGAACTATGGGCGTGCAAAAAGCTGTTCCCAAAGAAAATGGCTACTCTTTTTAAAGTGAAGTCTGGAGGAAACAAAACTGAAGGTGATCTGTAAAACCCTGGGAAGCTTTTGAGCTTCAGGGTGTCCTCCTTTTCTCCAAGCATTCATATAAAGTGAGGAACAAAGAAAGGATGGCACAAGTGTAGAAACGAAAGTTATTTTTTAATTTTTTTTTTAAATCCTACCACACAGTCTGTCTGCGGAGAAGACAGAGCCCCAGTCTTTGTGGCAGTAGAACCTGCCACATATTTGCCCTGGGTAATGAGCTCAGAGGAGGAGATTTGAAAGAAGACTTTGCATTGTTTGAGGAGGCTCTGGAGCAGAGGGAGGGTGGAATTCCATCTGTTCACTTCCGTGCGGTTCAGTGAGCTGCGTCACTTTTAATGGTTCACTAGGCTGTGACACTTAGCAGAAATTACGGTAAATGTTTTTTAAAACCTTTACATTATCATTTAAGAAGCCGCATGACAAGATCACTGAAAAGCTAACCCTTTGATCTCTGTGTCTTGTGAGGTTTTTTTGTCTGATAATGGAGACAATGTACCATGTGCCATTGAGGCTGGATAATGTGTTGGTGTACTTACGTTCACTTTGCCCCCGTTTTAATGGCATTCTCTGTGGTGGGTTTTTTCACACCATCACAAAAAAAAAAGCAGGTTATTGCCCTTAAAATCTATAGCTACCTCAGCAGATCCCATATAGCTCTTCACGCATTAGGAGAGCTGACAAACAGCTCGCACGCCCGCTCAGATAGGAAGTACCCTATGTTACCGATCAGGTGGAATTCCACTTTGCCTGCTTGAGTGACTCTCTGAACAATGTAAATCATTAAGTCTTTGCAATGGTGCAGAAAGGGGATGGGGGAAGGGAGCTCTGTATCTGGTGCTTGTTCAAAGCAATTTCACAGGAAGTCTGTTTATTTTCCATAAAACTTTGAAGAAGACCAAGTGGTAGTCAACCAATTCAGTTTGACGTGAAGACAAGGGTGAGAAGGCACGGTAAATTTTTGTGATCTTCTATGGTTAATCAGCACCTACGACATTTTTTCTCCCTATATTTTCTCCTTGTCATTAGAGTTTTCAGCACTTTCTTGTATATATCTACCTTCAATGTGGAGAAAAGTCTATGGAGCGTCTGGAAAACATGGAGCATCCATTTGGATCTCTTCACTGCTGTAGAAATTGGACCTTTAAGTGCCAAGAGAAAATCTTTATCTTTTTGCAAAGAAGGGGAACACATACAAATCAAGTCAGATTCCCCACAGAGCCATGGCTTGCAAAGCTTTCTGCTGCCTTTGCTCTAGTCAAAGGAAATGGTTTACAGCTTCTTTAGACAGACCACGCTCCCCTATCAACTACAATGCACAGACGGTATGTCTTAAAAACAGGCAGCCTGAAAAACAAATGGAGGCTACAAATTCCTGCCGTTAGAGATCATTCTTACCTCCTCCAACCTTCAAGAAGTAAATACTAAAGCCTGTTCTAGCGTTAAGGGACAACTATGAAGTGCAGATTTGGAACCATCTTTTTTCCTTTTATCAGTTGTGCCTGATGCAGGCTATGGGCATGAGTTCACAGCCTGAGTACAAGCCCTTTGCTATGTGAAGACATCCCACAGGAAACAGATACCTCAAAGATATGGGTGCTGAACTGGGATGGTGTCCACAGCACTGGCTTCATTGTGTTCACATTTCACCATGGAGGATGATCAGCACACTTTACAAATAGAATTTTAATCATTACGAAGGAAAATTCTGAAGTAAAATGTAGTTAAATCACCCCAGTAGTTCTTGCTGTAGCTCTACTACTGTGTTGGCCCTCTTGCTGAAAAATGTCCATTTTTCTCCTACAAGATGGAATCTACCAGAAGAGCAAAAGGATGCTCAGACCACTTAGGAGAAGGCTGATAAGGGAAGAGAGAGAGAAGTCACCAGATAGTGAGAGGGAAAAGGAAGCAAGGACTGCAGCTGAATTTCAGGTAGAAGAACATGATCCTTCGGAGAGGCTAGTAGTAACCAAGAGGAAGGAAGTAAATGGATTGGTTGGGATTCCAGCTGTGGGTAGCTCCATGCTGTCCCCTCTAGCTGCCCATTTCAGTAAGGCACTGCTGACCTTGAAAATTTGCCTGACGTCTAAAGTAGCATAAATAAATTAAGCAAAAGCAAGCAGGTAAATATTGGCGCCACAGCCGTGTTTTGCATTGATCCCTGCATCGTGCCAGTGCTGTGCTCTGCCCATGATCCCAGATCACCCACACGGCTGGAGAGCATCCAGGCTGGGGAAGCCCTCACATCGCACCGTTCATACACTGGTTGCATCTGGCTGTCTCTGACTTGTCTCAAACAGGAACAGAGACAGTGAGTTTCCCCCCCTTTTCCTCCCCCCCAACTCTGCTTTAAGTCCAAATATTTCTTTTCAAGCAGTGCCCAAGTCCCTGTCTTTTTTTTCTTCCCCTCTTGAGGATTTGAAAAAGCTCATTTGAACTTCAGTGTCCCTGCACCGGTGCAGCGGCCAGTGAATGCTTTATGTTACAGGGACATGCTACCTCTCAATCTAAACGTGGAATCCTTCCTGCAGAAATATCCATATCTCATGAAGCTGGAAAAGCATGGCCAATATAGAGCAAATAAATCTATCTGCATGTGGACTTTGACTGGTATCAAACTGGCTCATTTATTGCCACAACTCTTTGCTGGGAGATTTTTGTTCTGCTGTAGAGCTGCTAAATTCCCCTTGAGTACTATTAGTGTTGCTGCTTTTTATGTCTCTCTCCATGACACTACTCAATGCAAGTTATAATTAACTCAGAGGAAGTAGAAGGGGATGGACTCTGTCTGTTTAGGCAGAGATGGGTACAGAACAGGAAAAGATAATACCGAATAACCTTTGGGCTTTCTAGTATCCTCTGAATCCTTGGGCCCTGGCTATTTTTAGACCTCACCTTTCTACTGAGAAGCAGTCCAAAGGCTGTTGTCAGTAGCAAACTGGCAATCAGGACTGGTACTTGAGGGAGGACTTGAGTAACTTGACTTGTAAGACCTTTGTACTGGCCTTTTGCACAAGACTGGTTTTTACCCTTGAAGAACTACAGGAGCCACCCCTGGTTGAGATCCTAGTATCAAAGGTGAAAATGTGCCTGTTTTCCAGCAACACCGGACAATCTGGCGAACAATTTATTTCTTAACTATTAAAGATTTAAATGCCAAATGCGGGACCTATCCCGACTCCCACAGGTCCCCACTTCTGTGCGCACACACGCCGGCTGGAGGGCTGCTGTGCAGCTGAAGCACGCAGAAGCAGGCTGAGGGAGGGTAGCACAGCATTTCTGAAGGTGTGTGCACTTAAACAGGATCCTGGCAAGGTTTCTTGCATTTTTTTTTTCAAAGTATTTTACATTTGCATTTTTTAAAGTACTGCATTGTAGAAGAAGAAAAGGGTAGAAAAACTAGAAAACTAGTGATCACATTGCACGGGCTTTGGACACAGAAATAACTCCCCTAGCAGCAAATAGTGAATGCTAATAGGATCTTAGTGATCAGCTCAGAGAATCCTTGGAAGTCGACAAGAAAAAATAAAGTGTCCTTACTGACTTTGACGTCTCTCCTGCAGGTACATACAGCCATAAGTAACTTTATACAGCTGAGTAAACCTACCGAATTCAGCAGGACCACTCTCATGTGCACGTTACTCACCTGGGTCTCAGTAATGTACGCCACAGCCTAAATAGTTCATACGTTTGAACTATTCAAAAAGTGAGTTGCTGAACCAAGAAGCCATTTGAATAACTAGCATGCTATTTTGATCTGCATTCTAATTTGAAAACTCATCATTATTTACATGATAAACATAAATGGTGCATTTGGAGTTGTTATGGTCCATCATGTAAATCCGTATTTAAGCATTATGAAAAAGAGGATTTGTGACTCAGTAGATCATATTAGCTGCAGAGCAGCTATTCCTGTTGATCAAATCTATTTTCTTACTGCCCAACGTGCATCAAGTCCATGTGATAAAAAATCCTTATGACATATTTATTGCTGTGTGAAATGATGTGGTCATTTTTAATTTCTTTGTATTTTTCCTATAATATTCTAAGCAGTTTGGCATTCTCTGAGAACAGGAGTCTTATTCTAGGTGGCCCCACTTTGATCTCAACTAGGTGATGGTGAGTGATGAGCTCCCACAGGTTTAATAAAGGTTTACACAAATATTTTCCCCCTCACTTGGTAACGCCTGTGGTGTTCTGTGGGCGTGTCCTCCTCAAAAAAGAACATGCCAACTTGATATACTCCTTTCCCAACCTGAAAACATCAGCTCCATATGCTCATTTCTCCTGTTTTGAGACATTCTCTCACTGATCCATCACACTTGCTCATCCCAATAACCTGGTAGCATTCAGAGCTTGTCTTCTTGCCCAGCAACTGTTTTGCAAAGCGGATTCAGTAGAAATTAGCTTGGTGGCCTCTTGTCACCACTGGTCTCTGGGGCACCTCGTTCTCCTGCCAATGCTAGCCCTACAGCTCAGACAACCAGTGGGTCTGCCCTGCCATGGGAAGAGGTAGTCAGAGGCAGGCTCATTTTTAACTTCCGTTCCTCAGGTTGACAATGCCATGCAAACAGGTGAAGGTATCTCCCAAAGATCTATACAGCTCATGCTGAAGGGAGATGTACTAGCTCTTCTGTCTTGTGTATGGCAGTACAAGCTTTTCTTCCTTCATGCTGAGCCAAAAAGACCAACTTATTCTTCTTGCTGCTGCTGTCAATGGTGCATCAAATACATGTGCATTCAGACAGGGCTTTAAATGTAAACTAGAGAGTTCAGCCTTAGCATTTGGCCATCAACTGAAAATTTTTCGTTTCCACCCCAACTGTAGTTGGAAGATACCTGCAATTACTGTGACTTTATTTATATAGCACAAAGTTTTAAGGGACTGATAATGAGCTCATGCTTTTAGGATACCCTTAACTGCCACCATTTTGTGTGTGTTCTCCACGTGTGCTTGGTGGGGAGGTAGGGGCAGGTGTTTGTCCCGTCAGCCTCCTGCAGCAGAATTACTCTTTGTTCTTTTCACTCTCTCCACCTAGGTCACATTTTTAAGGCATGTTTTGGCAATTAAGGGAAACAAACTTCAGATCACCGAAGATTTCTAGAAACCAATATACTTAAGAAAGCCGATGCTTTGTTATTAAAGCTGATATTATCTTTACAAAGCCCAAATGGTTCTTGCTGTTAGTCAAAGCTTGTAGAAGACCCCCACAAATCCTATTTCGACCTTCGATGAGGACAGCAAAGAGCAGGGCCCCACCCTGTGTGCTGCTGTGCTTTTCTGCCTTCTTGGGTGAAATCTATCACAGTCTGAAATTGAGAGATGAGTCAGAGAAAATCGAAGGAATACCTAAAAGGTAAGACAAATGAAAATGGCAAAATAAGGGCAACGTTCTGCGTAGCAGATGTTCGCTATTCCTACAGTCTTGTTACCTTTGTTTAAATGTTTGAATCAATGCTCTTAGTTTAATAAACAAAACAGATGCAAAATTTGCAGCCAAGTGTTAGGAGTGAATGTCAAGGCACAGCGAGCGATCTGCATGTCCCCTGGGACTGTGTTTTTTGGTCCAGGATGGCAAACCTGTTGTTAGAATTGTTCCCAGATTATATCCCACTGGCCCTGATTACCTTGATGTTGGGGAAATGTCTCGAGGGACGTAAATTGCCTAGAATCATTTGCAACAGCTGCCAGCGACTGCAATTCTATGTTATTACAAAAGCAATCTTCCTTCCTGGGAATTTGATTTGCAAAAATAGAAGAATTAATAGAAATACATTGAAAGGTTTTAAAACAAGATCAGTTTCCAAAAATCAGGCACCCTTTTTGACACAAATATCCCTTATGCTCTCAAATGGGAATAATTACAGAAGTGACTGTCACAAGATGGTACCTGCTTATGAAAAATAAATCTCTCCCTTGAATTTAGGCAGGCTCGAGTCAATATTTCTTGCAGAAGAAATCTCTCCTTTAAGCTCAGTATATTTTCTGGAACAATGGATATTGAATTGTGTCTGTTAATATAATCACTTGACATCTACCGTTTTGTATATTTCGTGTTCCAGTGAAACCTTCTCTGTATTGCTAATGAAATAATTTTTTTTATGTTCTCAATAATCATTATTCTCTTTAATGAAAAGTTAGGGCAGATCTTTCAGTCCTTACATGTGGGAATAATTTCTACCCTCACATTACTTTCTTGAGTAACTTAAGCTGACTTGAGTGAATTAAAGTTTTGTAGGGATGGCTTGTTCATAACTTAAGTGCTAATTGACATCTATTTCAGAACATGACATTCCAGAATAAACCCTACTTTAAGACATTTATGCAATTACGTATTTTATAACAATAGGTATAATTATGTTTTGGTAATAACTAATAAGTCATTGAGGTGGAATGTATGGTAATGTTTCCTGCCAGCTGCCTTCAAAATTCCTCTGTCAGAGACAGTGAGAAAGATCTGTCCAAAGTCACATAAAGCATTTCCCACAAACATGGTGAAACAAAAAAAAAAAAAACCAGGAGACACAATGCTTCTGTCTTAGTTTTGAGGCAGGACGAATTCTAGTGCTTGGAAATTTTGGAGTTCTAGCATCACCGATGAAAAAATTTTTTCATTGGAATGCTTTTACATCAGAAAAGGAGTCAGGTCCAGATACAGCAGTCAGTCTAACATGTGATTAATAGCTAAAGTGAGCCACTGGTACTTTATTTCCTATCCCCTGCTCTGCCTCCTCTTTAACACTCAGGTAACTGTCAGAAAGGGACCCAGCTATTACAGATGACAAGGGGTAAATGCCTTCATGTTGTCCTCCAAAGGTTAAGGTTTACCAACCTCAGTTGGAAGCCACAATCTCCAATAACCATTAATCCACTAAACTCCAGTACGAGTGAACATATTTATGGCTGCAGTCACTAAAGGGTGAAATAAAGATTAGTTTTTAGTTAGGAACGCAAAGCTTTTTAGATCAATACAGACCCACTGCTGAAATCAATCTAAAGTTTGGAATTTTTAAGTAAAGATTTACTGGGCTTCCTTGTACAGTTAATTTTCCAAAGGGGGAATAGTCTCAGCAATGTTACATAGTAATCAAATTGAGTAAACACTAGTCAGTTCGTAAACTGACCTCAGTTATGCGCATAGCAAATGAGTGTACAGCAATAAAAACACCCATAATGTGGATAGTAAATTTGCCAATAAACAGGTAAAGCCAAAATGCACATATAGACTAACATGATAAAATATTAGTAGCTACATTTGCCTATTTGAAAACATAAATAATCAATAGACATTAATAATGAAGTTGTTCGTGCGTTTCTTTATTACTGTGCATATTAAGTGTTTCAATTATTTCTACTTAGTTTGATAGATAAATGTATATGCACATTTTGTGCCTTGAAAAGAATATAGGATTACTCTTCAAAACAAAAGCTACTGTTTAGATGAAAGAACAAGTGGACTGGAAATACACAGCTTGTTATACCCCTCTGCTGTTCATGTTTGATGCATGTATACAATTTATTATGCAATTTCTTGAGATTTGACAAAGTAATTGTCTGGCAAACCATAGCTTTAATGATGGTTTTTCTGCTTCATACAAAAAGGTCTGAAGGTAGTGTAGGAAAATGACTTAATAGATCAGTGTCTATAAATGCTGTTAATGCGTATTATATATATATGTGCAATGGTAACCCAAGTTATTTTCTGAGTTACTGCACAATATGTTGTGAGATTCCATGTGGTAAATTCGTTTTTTGTCATCAGAGCTACTGCATGAAATCTTATATGTTGAGCTGTAACTTCCAAAATAACTCGGGTCACTGCCCTAGCTTTAGTCTTGGTGTCTGTCACTGGGAGTTCTTGACGGTGGACCAAGGGCTGTGAAGAAGCCTGGATGTTATAATAGCACCATGGTAGCTTAAAAAAGCCAGAATTTCCATTGTTAATCCCGTTTTAAAGGGCTTGTCGCTTGGCAGTTAAAATCCATTCAGGTCTGAAACCAAAGTCAAGGTGCAATATATAAATTTCCTTTTAATCATATTCGTTTTAAATCATTGCAGCTATTCTTGAGATAAGGAGCACAGAAATCCTAAAGTTTTATTATTTTGAACACTTTTGCAGTCTTTTGTAACTAAAATATGTCTAATTTTAAAAAATGAAATTTCTCAGTAGAGGGATGTTCTTCATTTTGCCTGTCTCCCTGTTTTATCATCGGTAAAAGAATCTGCTGGCCAGATTCATAGCTTGTGTGAGCGAGAACTGGGTCCACGAGGACTGTCCCTTTACATCAGCAGTGAACCTTTGTCTGACGATGAGCTGTACTGGAGTGAAGTTAAAAAGGAAAACTTTTTCATTTTTCTCCAGTGCCATTCCTCAGCCCTAGGATGTTTGGAATGTTTATTTATACCTTGGTGTAAACTAGTATGAGGCATTGGGCAGGCAGGAAGATGTTCTCTTGTGACCAATAGGTACCCGAAAATCACCCAGGCAACTTCAGCCAAAGGAAGAAAAAAAAGAGAGACGAAGTTCTGGTGAGCGGGCTCTGACATCAAGTATCGTTTTATTCTATTTTATCTCAATTTTTTTAGGATTAATAATATCTACCTTCATACCTGCTTTTTGCTTCCCATATAAGGCTCATGAATTAGTCTGTTGGTAACAGGGAGGAGTAAAGTTTCTTCTTAATCCTCTGGTACAAGAGAATTAGAGGTAGTATTGATTTCTTCACATTCCCCGTTTGGCACCATGGAAATATTCGAAAAGGTAAGGGGAGAACAACTTCCAGCTGTGAACGGTTGGCAAATCCTTCACGCCAAAGCAGACCGCAGATGATCCGCTTGTATTCCAAGGCAATGTCACTCAGAGCCAAATACAAGGACGTTTTTATTATGTGAACTAGATGCTGGCCTGCAACAGCTGGCTGGTGACACACAGGACCTTGCCAGCCATTCAGTGATGACTTCTTTTTGGTTTCTGCTACCTGGGCCAGATGCGAAGCAGGAAGCTGGACACAACTGTGCCCTTTGCCGAGAAGCAGCAAAACACTTCATCAAAGGAAAGGATTTATTCTCCTACTCCCGCTTTCTCCCCATTCAGAATATCTGCTACCAAAGTCATATCTTCCCTGACAAAAAGGTGTATTTTTACAATTCTACACCAGTCTCAGGTTGCTATTTTGCAGTTAGGCCTAGTGGAGACAAGACAGAGGTCCTTGTTTAGCTGGATAGCTAGTTGGGTTAATTCTGAGCCGCTACTGGAGTTCACCAAAATCACCCTCACCAACTAGTGAGGGTCAACACCAGTTATGGGACTAATGCTTGACCTTCACTGGCTACATGAAGTTAAAGATTACCTGGTTTTAATCTCATGAAACCCTGTCTCCATGTTTTGTGTTTGGTTTTTTTTTTCTCTCAGCCAACTAGCTAACTTGAGTTAGCAGGTTCTGATTTTAAAAATACGATTTGGAATATGGGGGAGTATTGCGTCCAGTTCTGGGCCCCTCAGTTCACGAAGGACAAGGAACTGCTAGAGAGAGTCCAGCACAGAGCCACAAAGATGATCAAGGGAGTGGAACATCTCCCTTATGAGGAAAGGCTGAGGGAGCTGGGTCTCTTTAGCTTGGAGAAGAGGAGACTGAGGGGTGACCTTATCAACATTTATAAATATATTGAGGGTGAGTGTCAGGAAGATGGAGCCAGGCTCTTCTCGGTCTCATTAAGCGATAGGACAAGGGGCAACGGGTGCAAATTGGAGCATAGGAGGTTCTGGGTTAATATAAGGAAAAACTTTTTCACTGTGAGGGTGACAGAGCACTCGAACCGGCTGCCCAGAGAGGTTGTGGAGTCTCCTTCTCTGGAGACATTCAAAACCTGACTGGACATGTTCCTCTGTCATGTGCTCTAGGTGGCCCTGCCCTGGCAGGGTGGTTGGACTAGATGATCTTTCGAGGTCCCTTCCAACCTCTACGATTCTGTGATTCTGTGGAGAAGCAGCACATTGACTATTTCACAATGGTGAACAGGTCTGGTTACTGAGAAAGCGGTGATACGTGATCTCTGTAGAGAGATCACCTTTTTTCCCCCTGCAGCAGAACAAGACTGTACTATTTAAGCACAGCCCTGCTATTTAAGCAGCCAGGTCAGAAAGTGCTCTGTGTTATTTTAGAAAGATAGACTAAAGCAAGGGGAGACTGTAAACCTTAACTTGCATTTCCTTTGCTTTTTTACACTCAAGTTTAACTTATGCCTCCCAAATTATGTTAATGAATAAGTATGTTGGTAGTCGAAGTTAATGCCATATTTTATTTTAAATCATTATTTCCTCACGAGGGAGTTGACATCCAATCAGTCCTCTCTGCTGCATCCAAAAGGAGGAGACAATCTTGGGGCACTTGAAATGGAACACTACAAGAAAGATTTCTGTCCCCAGAGCACTTAGATGTGATGGAGAACAAAAGTCTTTGTCAGCAGACTTTGCTTGAAAGGGAATTAAAAAATTTTCACAACTCTTCTCTCCGTTAAAAAACTGTTAGAGCTCCCTTGGGGCTTGTGAGAGCCACGTTATACCTATGGATTATGTATTACTTCAGTACAAAAACGTACTCTAAATCTAGCCTCTGCAATCCAGCTAGTTCCTGTTGCTCTGAAGCTCGCCCTTTCCCCCACGTGTCCCAAAATGCTGCCTCAAGAAACCAAGCAAATGGGATGGAGCACTGTCCTGCTTGGGGATGGCTCCTTACAAAGCCTGACCGTGAATTTAAAGCAATCGCAGTGCCACTTGCTGCCAACGTATCGGTTTGCAACAAGTCCTGTGTGCACCGGGCTGGGAAAATTCAGCCAAACCGAATGCTGAATGCAGACATACGTCCCACACCAGGAAAGCATTCCCTTTCAAGAGAGCACTTAAGAATATGCTTTAAGAAATGCTTAAATGCTTTCCTGAACAGAAATGGACTTAAGCACAAGAGAGGACTCCCTTAATTGGGAGTACAGTGCAGACACAATCACTAAAGCTCGTATTATGTGCCTGAAAATCGAGTCCCAGAGCGTAAGCTTTTCCGAGTGATGGTTAGAGGGTTCCTAGTTGTAGCATGGTTCTGTACAGAAGGATTTGCTTAATCCACCTTGCTTTTAGATTGCAATTTCCCCAAGCTTAGCTGCTTCTTTTAACAGTTCTGAGTTCTGCCCCCCCAAAGTTATTTTAATAACTCTTTCAGAGGCAATACCTTATATTCTGATTTTTCAGAAGCTACTGGTTTTCTACAAACTTTATTCATGTTATCTTGATTGCACAGCATTGCATTGAATTACTTTTTTTTTTTTTTTTT
>VWZZ01000541.1:0-11366 GCA_013399095.1 Psophia crepitans
GAGAGCAGAGGGGCTCCTCGCGCCCTACCCGCGCGAACTGCCGCGCCGCGCTCCGGCTCGCTCGCGCTCCCTGGGCAGCTTTACATGGGCGCGTTGCTCTGGCCAACGGCTGTCGCGAGAGCTACCGCCGCGCGGCCGGGCGCTGCCGCTGCCTGCCGTCTCCCTGTCTCTGGGGAGCCAGACAAACCCCCTCTGCCCGCCTCAGTCAGCCGCTCCGCTGCGGGACACGCCGGCACCGGAGCAGCCTCCTTCGTGCCGGGGTCTGGGTACAGCTCGTTTAAATACCCCGCCGTTGCTCTGGCAACGCCCAGACCTCGTCAACGGCTGTCGACGATGTTTAGCAGGATGTTTAGCGGTTCAAGATATTTTGTTCTGTAGACAACAACAATGATAGATTTTATTTTACACACTAAATGAAGAAATTAACCTACTGAATCCCACAGTCGTCATCTCGTGATCATCACCTTAGATTGTTGTGACAGGCATAACTAAACTCAGAGAACAACTCTGATGGGTTCCAGGTTCACGCAGAAGATTAGAAAAGAGATAGGGTTTTTTTTGTGGGCTTCCCCAGTGTTTAAGCTGATTATTTTTTGGAAGACAGTGCACTTTGTCAAGATGTTCCACAGTACGTAGTCAGGGAAGACTACACGCTTCCTAGGGTGTTTATTCTCAGTGCATAATCCTTCAAGGATCCAAGCGAGCAAAGCCTTCCATCCTCCCAGGCAGCAATTCTGGAGTTAAGTGAAACGAGGCTGGAATGGAGAACCAAGTATTAGCCTCTCCGTGCATTATCGACTTTGCCTGTAAATAGGAAATGGCAAATTGTTTACTCCTCTTAAGGTAAAGCAATATTAAAAGAAAAAACACTTCTCTGTGTATCTCTGAAATTTGCCTGTACTGAACCTAGCAACAATCAAGGAAACGGAGGAAAAGATCTGCCTGCTGTGACAAATTTTCATTAATTCTGTCACAGGTCACAGGCTTGCACACAAGACAGGCAAAGAAAACGAAAGCTGTGTAAATGTGAGGAGAAAACCTAGAGAAAGAAGGGGGGGGGGGGGGAGGAAGTGAAGAGGTGGAGAATTCTGAGAAACAGAAACATCCAGTTTGGCTTCACATACAAAGGGAGCTTTCTAACACCCTAACACATGATTTCCTAGTGAACGGAATGTTAGCATAGCCACATATATTTCCAGACAAGGCACTCAGTCATGGAAATTATGAAAAAGAATAAATAAAAATTGCCTCAAATGCAATACTCATGTAAGTTAACTACAATTAATTTTTAAGTCATCCTAAGTAGCGTTATTATTCTGAAAGAAGAGACCTATAGACTTATCAAGGACTCCATTAAAAATTGGCACAGAACTGCGTTAAGGATATTGATTTAAGCTAGAAAAGTACTGGCAAGAGAAGAGGGAAAGGAAAAAGATATTTTTTAAAACAATTTTATCTATTGTTTTCAGTCCTACTGTCAATAGGCTAAATACTGGAAGTGAAAAAATTGCTTTAGATCATTTTATGGTAACATTCATGGTTGTTGAAATAGTTACCAATATTATGCATCAGATCTTCCTGTGAAAGAATGACCAGTGATCCACTGACTTTGAATCTATGCTGACTTACACCAAGTGTACACTGCACTGTGTTGGTCACAAGGGAAAGCAGATGGGAGAGAAAGGAGAAAAAACAAATTATTTTTATTTTTATTTAATAAAATTTGGCCTACAGGCTTTATGTGACTCAGTACTGAACATCTGGGATTGATCATAGGATCACAAACTGGAAAGCAGTCATCTGACTTCTAGAAATAAACACATTCAGTTCCTCTTCCACAACTTTATTTTTTTAATGATCAACTGCAACAGCCATTTTAAGTCTTTTTAAAACTAGCAGCCACAGTATTTTTAACTTTTTAGTAATTTTTCTTATTACTTTTTCACACCGTGGCATCAGACAACTGTTAAATTTCATTTAATCCTGGACTGGCAGTTGTGTTTGGGACTGCCCCCCACACTCACACACACACACACACGATAATTTTTTGCTTCAAAATTTTATGGAACAATGGTAGTCTTGCAACTGCAATTTTTATTAGTTCCGTTCCTCACAAGCATCATGGGAGTGGCACAATATACGATGCAAGATGCAGCACTGATGAACTACATTGACCGGCGTTTCCTATCTTTAGAGGTAAGTGCTATCTGTATCATTCTGTAATACTGCCTAACTGCAAAGAGCTTTGAAAATGTATGAATGTTCTTCTGTGTGTGTGAACACAGAACAGTTTGTACGCTATACAGCATCAGGAAGATAAATTTCCATTTTTTTTTCAAATAAATGAGTAAAATTGTAGCTAAACCTTTAACTATAATGATTCCTAATTACCACATCATTATTTATTGCAGGATATAATTTCAGAATGTTATCTTTTTATTCTGTTATCACCTGTATTTTTTTTACGACAGCAGTGAATTTAGCTAAATATGCAAATGTTTATCATACTGTCACAGCCCATCCTGGGGAAGAGTACAACCATACCCTCAGTAGTAGAAGTGCTTCCACTTCACAGTGCTATCACTGCACAGTATTAACAAGGAGACAGACATTTATCAGGTATTTTTTCCACATACAAATTAATCTACATGGAAGAGTTGTTTAAGATGCATTTGTGTAACCTGGCAGTGTATCTGCACTTTAACTAGGAGTTGAAATAATCCCCTTACAGCTGGGAGACTGAAATAGGTATTTGCTTTCAACTAATTATATAAGAGTACCAGTACCTTCTTCTTTTTCTGCAGTAAAAAACTACCAGTACTGCACAATACCTTTTCAGTATTGGCATGCTGAGAAAAAAAAAAGCTTATCTTCATTAATATGTTCTTGGCTCCTGACTTGCATTGGTAGACTTTCAGAGAAGCTTTAACTTGATTGATCTTGCATTCCCTTTTTGCACAAAGCTCTCACTGGTCTTAACTTCACAACACAGAAAAAATTAAAGAATTAGCCTGGCATTCTGTGCCCATTGTGTAGACTGAGATTTAAATTTTATTAACTACTACAGGAATAACTTCACATGGTAATTTCCATTCATTTGACACACATTAAAAATGATGCAATCCCACCTGTAGCATTTGGTGCAAGGGGCAACAAACAAAGAATGGGAAAAGGGTGAGGCAGATACTGAAGAGAACACTTGAAAACAATTAATATGAAGGTTTTGTATAAAGTAGTTAAACAGCTTCCTGCGGACTTACAGTCACCTATAAAGGCGGGGAGGGGTGGGGGCAGTGGGAGGGGAACCCACACCACACCTCACCAAACAAATAAGCAAACAAACCAACCACCACCACCAAGCTTAACATGAACACATGCACACCGCACTTATCCTGCGAACACAGGCATTCCCCAGTCAAACACCACCTTAAAGCAAAACACCTGAAATCTGTGCATAAAGCACCAAATTAGAACACCCAGTCTGGCAGTTAGATCTACTATGATTGTGTGTTTGGGCTTAAATATTGGCTCAATGTCCTCATCTTCTCAAAGTGGCAGTGGGCCTTCTATTTTCAGTCCATCCATGATATTGATAAAAGCAGCTGCATCACACGGAGAAATCACTTTCCTCACATTTAAAAATGTTGATAATTTGAACCTAGTTATAAAGACACCTTTGTATTCGTTTTTAAATAGAGCCAACAGTTTGACACAAAAAAACACCCAAGAACAACAAAAAACCTTCTCAAACATAGAGATGTCAGTATTTCCTTTTTCCATTTTAAATGGATGAAAAATAGCCATACTAGATACTGTCTTGGTCAGAAGAGGTGTATTTATCTGAAATATTTGATCACATTTCTAAATTTCCTACAGTAAACTTGTTGAGAGTCGTTCACCAGTGGTCCTGCAGGAGGAGTTCTGAAAAGTTTCTGGAGAGCAATTCATCAAAGGTCACGTGCCCTTAAATACCACTGGCTGTTTCCACCAGAGCACTTTGCCCTCCATAGGCAGCAAAACAAAGTATCTGGTTGCAGTAACCACATCAAGAAAAAGAAAGGGGGGGAGAAAAAAAAAAAAAAGTATTTTTGTCCAGAAGTGTGAATAATAGTGCCAGTCTGATATTTCCTCTTCATGTAGATATACAGCAACAGACCAATGGTTTGAAATAGGTGGGGGCAGGGGAGGGCGGAAAGTAAAGAATAGCATGGTTTTTAAAGTAATCATGAATGAGGTTGTAATCTATACAGAATATACACGTATATCCATGTATTTTCTTCCTGTGTTTTACCTCAAGAGGAGGCTGGAAAAATGCAACCAAGACATACTGGATTACGTGGAAGAATTCCGAGACTTTTCAAAGATGGTACTGTCACGCCTGGCAGGACTGAACAATTATAAGGCTGAGGTTAAAAGTGAAGTTGAGAATTTGCTAACAAGAATGGAACGAGCACAAAGGGACATTGACTATTTTAGATCTGTCACAGATTCTAATACATGTATAGAAGTACATGAAGACCTGGTGAAACAGCAGCTATTTGAAGAAGCAGAGGAAAAAAAGAAAATTGAACTCATGCTTAATGCAAGTAAGAACAGTTTACTTTTCAGAACTTTGATGTGAAAGAGACAGTTCCCTAGCCAATGCACGCATGCTGATATAGGGATAGTAGGTTTTCACAAGTTACTTGAATACCACAGACAATTGCATGGAGTTTTGACTGTGGAAATACTAGATGTAAAAAAATAAAATAAAACCAACCAACCAACCAAACCAAAACAAACAAACAAAAAAAAACCCCACACCAAAACCCACAACCACACCACAAACAAAATAAAACCTACAAAACAGGTATAGGAGAGGGAGGGAAGAAAGGACAATTCAAACATTTATTTTGCAGATACTCTACTGCATTCTTTGGAAGCTGCCTTTTATTATAATGTTAAAAGCCTCTGAAAGTATGCTTTTGAAAAGTCACAGAAAAAATACCAGTGCATTTCTGGGTATTGCAGCTATACCAAGGAAATAATGGTGGTCTTTCTTTTTCGGAGTGGGCAGGGGTCAAAACCTCAATTCAAAAGTGAACTCACAACTTACTGTTTTACTGTCCTCATCTATTATTCCTTCTCTCCCTCTCCCCTCCATGTACTTTATCAAGAGAGCATACTGGCTTAACTGCAAGCAAATCTGAGCTCTGAGTTGAAAATTCAGTGTTAAGGTGCCCAATATGAAGAATATATACAGAATCTATACTACTTCTTTTAAACAGATTCAGTTTTATAAGTATCTTTAAGAAAGTTGAGTTACAGATGTAAATTACATATTGTAGTTATATTTGAAGTAGTCTGTTTCACTTCCATTTAAAAGGAGTAAGAAGTCAAAAACAAGCAGTAAGAAATATAAACTTCCATTTTCCCTTGTTGGAAATTATTTCTTTTAATTTTATTGCAGCAGTTCACAGCAACTTTACTTTTGTCAATACTAGTCAGATGCTTGTCCAATTGAAGTCAAAGGCAAAACTAGTCCCTGTGCAGATTTTGCAGCAGAAAAAGTAGCGAGATACGCAATTCTGGCGAATAGCAGCTCTGCTTCTATGCTATCATATATTAACTAGAAGTTACAATTATTTTTGCTGAGTCACTCCAAAACTCTAGCAAAAAATGGTTAAGTCCAACTTTGTTACTGGTTTTGGTTCAAGTTCACACAGAGTTGAAAATAAGTAGAATCACTGTTTTTACATCTTATTGAGAAACGTTAGTTTGGGGAAAGCTGTTCTGGGAAGGTGCATCCAGAGTGAGGACTTCCAAGAAAAAAATCCATGCTGTAGCTTTTGTTAAAGGGTATCAGCGCGCACAAACGACATAAAGGTTGCTTTCTACAGGCAACTGGAATCTTGCCACTGACTTCAATAGGGTCACATCAGGCCAAACAGGGAAGCTGGTTTTGCTTTCTCCATTTCATCTACTGCCAGATCTTCCTGCCTTGGGGCTTTGTTTGTTCTGTTTACTAAAGTGGCTGCACTTCACTAAAGGCAATTCTTTAAACTTCAAATAGTGTCTTTTGTAATTTATGAGTGCCTCTGGTAAACAAGCTTGTTAATATGCTTTGCAGTAGAGTTTTTCCTGGACAAGATGGTCTTTGATAAAGATCTTAGAGGCTAAATGCCTGAGTCTTCTTAGGCTTGGTGTTTTTTGGTCATCACTGCAAAGTGCATCAAAATGTAATGAAGCCAAAACTATGATTCGCACTCTGATGGTGCCAATTTTACCCCTATAGTGAGGTAAACAACTATGTAATTCCACCAGCCATGCTTCTAGCATGAGAAACGCTAACACAGGCATTATACCAGTGCATTTAAAGACCACATTAATGTATGGGAATTCCCAATTTTGTGATCTATATATTTGTTCTAGTTCCTATGTGCTGCAGGTGTTGAGAACAGGAATAAGAAGATAACCCGGTGTTTTGGCTTTTTGTTATGATGATCTGTTTTTATTTGTCTTTATACTAAAAATGAAAAAGAGGCTAACAGAAGATAAGAGGATTCCTGAAACAAAAATACTATACACGTGACATAGCAGGAGAATGGATTTTAATTTGTATGCCTTCAGTAAGAAATAAATTAGCTTATTTTGCTGAGTTGATCTAAACCAGAAGTCACTTCTCTGAAATAAAATTACAGACCTGTAAAAGAACTGACAAGAATAATCAGAGAATCACTAACTGTGCTCTTGGTCTCCTCTCAGGTACACAAATAGAATCTCTTTTGGATACCACCAGTCTGATAGAGCAGAAAAGAACAGACTGTGTAGCTGAAGATAAGCAGTTTCCTTAGCAGGAGATGCTGAATATATTGTATTAAATTAGCTTAAATACTACTTACCATGGCCATGCAAAGCTGACAGCTTTGCTGATATATTGACTCTGGCCTTATAGTTGGATTAAAAGGTAACTAATTCAAAGAAAGGAAATCAGAAAATTCACAGATATTCTAATTTATTTTTTTTGTCTTCGGGTGTTTCCTTGCAGGTTGTGACCACATGCTTGCAGGTATTAAGTCCCTAAAGATAGTTAAGAAGACCGGAGATAAGCATGGCTCCTGGATGAAAGATCCTGGCAAAAAGCATGCAAAGATTTATTTATTAAATGGTTCTGTAAATAATGTTATTTTGGAATTTGCAAATATCATGACATTCATGGAAAGCAATCACACACTAAAAGCTCGCAGAGTCACCTTGCCATTTCCCTGGGAAGGAACTGGCCACATCATATATCAGGGTTTCCTGTTCTATCACAGATATGGCTCCCTAAATGAGATAGTTAAATTCAATATCCAGAAAAGAAATATAACGGACCAAATGCTACTGCCAGGGGCTGGAAGGATTCCTGCCTATCAGCTTTCTCCATCTACAAAAATAGATCTTGCCATTGATGAGCAAGGGCTCTGGGCAATACATGCAGAACCAGAGACTGGAGGAAAAATTGTAATTACTAAAATCAACCATATAACCATGGCAGTAGAGCACACTTGGGACACATCATGCAATAGCAAGGATGCTGAAGCAGCTTTCATGACATGCAACACACTCTATGTTGTCTACAACTTTCCAGGTGGAGGCAACTCTCGCATACAATGTGTTTATGATGTTTTGGATGCTGTAAATACTTACGAAATCCCAGCACTGCATTTTCCAAAACGTCAGGGTAGCCATTCCACTATACATTACAATCCTAAAGAAAAGCAACTCTTTGCTTGGGGTGATGGATCCCAGATCATTTACAAGCTTCACACAAAGCAAAAAGTTTAGAATCTTTAGTGCCTTTTCAAGTACACTTAAAAGGTAGCAGTCCCATGTCGACATGGTCATTAAAGTGCATTATTCCCCTCTGTACAACTTTCATCTGTTTTGCATAAATTTAGGCTTATATACCCCAGAGATCTTAAAAAATTTTTAAGCAATTAAGAATACGTAAGGACTCCATTAATATGAATTACATGATGACTAAATACCACACACATACAACTCACACACACACACAAATTAATCTTAAAGATGAAGCCTAGTTAAAAATATAATTACATCTCTGACACGTTCCTTTCCTATCAAAATGAAGTATTCTGCTTCAACGACATAGAAACTAAATCAGAAGTTCTTCCTGTCCAATACACATCATCCGGCAAAATTCACTGGCCTGAAGCTCACTGTAGGAAGCTTTCTTGTGAGCACTAAAAATTTGCATGCTTTCAGAGAAATTATCTATGAAGTTTTAACAAGAGTGGTTTATTATATCACAAAGCATAAGACTATACATCTTCACAAACATGGTTTATTTTTAACACACAGTTCTTGGACTTTATTACACCAAGGCTATTCCTAATCATTGAACTTCTACACTATTTCCATGAAATTTCCACATTTTTGTTACCCATATAGCTATATGGTCCACTTTTGATCCTGCTAATACATTAGCTACAGGTAAATATTCACTTCTAGCAGCTTCAGTTTGCCACCTTTCAATTTTTTCAGTGTATTACTGCTCATGCATCAGAAGGGATATTCCTAGATGATCTGTTCTGTATCATAAACAACTTTAAAATGTTTTACAGACCACTTCAATTGTTTCCTGTCTTATTAGTCCTCTTTCAGCATCTAGTTGTGAGGCATTTTCCCAATACTTCAAATCACTTCCATTGCACATAGTAGAATCTCTCTGATCCTGTCCTCTGACTCCAGCAAAATACCTGTACAGCAAAAGTCGCCCTGATGAGCACAATAGTGCAAGTGAGGGCATGCCACTGGTCAGTCCTGATTTTGTGAGAAGCAGATAAGCTCCCGGTAAATACAAACACATTCTTGTGTCAAAAATAATATTTAAAAAAACAAAAACAAACCCAAACCCAAAAAACCTAGACCTTTACTTGTGAAATACAAGTACTGGCTATAGCTTTTGGATTTCAGTGACGGCTGCATTTCTGTTCAATAGCATATACACACACACACAAACCAAACCAAACCAAAAAAAAAAGGTACAACGGTACTCTGCTTTTAGTCAAAGAAACTATCATTCTAAGCAGCCTTAACGACTATAGCATTACTTCCATGTTAAGGACACCATAGTAAGTACAGTTAAAGTCATCCTCAAGCTGAAAGTAAGGTAGGCTGGCACTGATTTCCTGTGTGACCATGGAGAAAAAAGGCAGATGCAACTATCTGGCTCTTTATTACTCATCTGTAAAATTACAGACACAGAAGTACCAAACGGTATCAGCCACCTTTGGAATGCTTTGAGATCTTTTATAGCAAAAGGATGTGTAAATTTCCTTACTTAACAAATAAAGGTTTTCAATGAAAATATGGATTCATTCTACTCTTTAGAAAGGGAACTCTAGGAATATGCTATGCACCACACTATCACACAATGGGGAAAGCCTATGTTATTATTCTATATAGAGATTCCAATGAGCAATCCTCAAAAGTTCAGGCAGGATAATCTCTGAACCTTCTATGCTAGAAAACCAAGCTTCACAATGAATTAAAGGTACTGTCCAGTTTTGACAAAAGGAAAAAGTTTGGTATGGATGAGCTTCACTAGATTATTTCATATTGCACAAAATGCAAAAGAAGTAAGACCAAATAAAATAGAGTAGCAGAGTCCACAAAGCTCAAAACTGAGGTTCAGTCAGAAGTAGGGGCAAATGTTCGAGCCTTCTAGTGTTGAAAATATATACAAACAATCAAAAAATTTGAAGAGCTGGAACTCCCAGATGTTAATCCTGATACTGATTTGTTGGCAGTTTATGTACAATCATAAGAGCACAAAGACAGAAGGAGGCATTGCTGAATTAGCCTGTCTCAACTATTCTTTAAAGCCGTTAATAATAGGGACTCCACAACTTTCCCCAGGATTTACTCCACCAATTCACAAGCCAGCTGCTGTAACACTTTTCCTAAAGCACAACTTCAGTTTTTGTTCCTGGCCCCTCACCATCTCGAAGGCTGAGCCCACACCACACACGAGTGTCTTTCCTCGACTGGGGAGACCAGGACGAGACAGAGAAGTCCAGATGCAGCCACCAAAGCACCAAATAAGAGAGGATGAACGCATTTTCTTGGTTTATTGTTTTGGGATTTTTTTTTACATTATAGCCCAACACTGAAAAGAACTCCTAACGAAGTTCCTGATGAAGGCCAACACTTCTTCCTGGCAGAACTCCAGTCTTCTGCTGCTCCAGAGGAACAGCTGTCTCTAACTTCTTTGCTTGACCTGTTGCTATTCTTCCTGCACTGCCACAGAGGGTCTGGCTTTAGCTTCAACCACCTGTCAGGCAGCCTTCTTGTTCTCAGACTGAAGAAACCCCACCTCCTGACCCCAGGGACCTTGGTGGTCCTCTGAGGGACAACTCCTGTTGCCCCGGTGCAGGGGCCAGGTTGTCTCTACCCCTTTTTCTTGGGGGTCAGTGCAGAGGAGATGGAAACTCTTTAGGAGGGGTGGGGGAAGGATGGGGGATGGGAAAGAAGGGCTCATGCCATCTGGGGCAATCAAAAGAATCATCCGTGTCAGGAGATGATGGGTTCCCAGCACAGCCAGGTGTGAAGGTTGGGCCTCCCAGCTAACGCTGGGTGCGGAGGGTGGGCCGCTGGTATGGTGCTGGCCGGAAAATCCTGCGACGCCGCGCTGATGGTGTCATGGAGGGGAGCCCTGGCACGGTGTAGTGGTGCCAGGGGAGCCACGCTGGAGGTGGATTGACCTCCATCGGTTCTTCTTGGTCTTCCGGCAGATCCACCTCCATGGTCTCTATCCCATCAGTCACAAGAGCAACAGCCATTGCTACTGTGCAGCTGATGGTGCCCCCCATCCAATGCTGCTTCCACTTCCTCCACCTCTTCTGCAGCCACTTCACTTCCTTCCCACACAGACCCGGGCAGCCAGTCACCTCGCTGCTGAGAGACCTTTTTCTTCCAGCCATCGCTGGGATCTGAGGACCTCAATGTTCAGTGAATTGTGGGCCACCTGCCAGGGTCCCTGTATTTATAGCATCCAGAACAAAGAGCAGTGAGGTGGCTCATGACATTAGCAGGCCACTGTGATGGCCACAGTGCATGTGGCCAAGTCTGTCTGTTCTGGCAGCTGGGGGGCACTGAGGGTGCACTCAATTCCCTCATCCAAATCATCAATAAAGATGTTGAAGAGGATGGGCCCCAGCACCGACCCCTGGGGAACACCACTCACAACTGGTCACCAGCTGGATTTCACTCCGTTCACCACCACTCTCTGGGCCTGGCCATCCAGCCAGTTTTGAACCCAGAGAAGAGTGTACCTGTCCAGGCCATGGGCCGCCAGCTTCTCCAGGAGAATGCTGTGGGAG
>VWZZ01000542.1:180-14378 GCA_013399095.1 Psophia crepitans
GGAAACAGCCTGGGCATCAGGTTGGGGTTTTTTCCTTCCTCATGCGGTGAGAAATTGCATTTGTGCATCACTTGGGTTTTGGTTTGTTTTTTATTATTATTGTTGTTGTTGTTGTTGCTGTTCTTTTTCTTCTTCTCCCCCTTTGTTATCCCATTAAACTGTCTTTCTCTCAACACACAAGGTGTTTTTTTCATGCTCCTCCCCACCCCTTGAGGGGAGAGGGGTGAGTGAGCATCTGGGTTGTGCTCAGCTGCCGGCTGGGGCAAAACCCCAACAGTCACCAAGTCGATACAGGCTTCTGCAGGTCTGTATGGACCTGAGCATCTCCATGTGCCCCAGACCACTGATGCTTCGCATGCCCTGAGCTAACACCTCTCACTCACAATCCCTGAGCCACTACAACCGAATCTGTACGTGGTCCCTCCTTGCCCCTCAAGTACCCTTCCTCTGATCAAGTCTTAAAAACACAGAAATCCCAGTGTTGGCCAGGGCAACAAGTTTATTTGTTGACAGAGACCTTCTCTTTCCAGGAGTTGTTTGAAATTAGTCACATGGCTTCCATGAAACACCAAGTGACCTTATACCCTGAGCCATGGAAAGTCGTGTGATGTTACTCAGACATTTGAGTTGCCTCGTTTCCTGGAGATTCTAAGAGAAATTCAGGAAACCTGATGCACAATGTGAGCAATTCTTGATTTTATTTTTTTATTATTTTTATCTTTTTTTGCGTGGTAGCAAACAAGGGAGCATAAATTCCATGAATGTGGAAGAATGTTAACTGGAACTTAGTCCCTGGGGACTTTCCAAAAGCCAGTCACTAGGTTTCCTCAGGTTTGTTAAGCCTGACTTGTTATTGTAATTCACATCAAAACATCCTTCAAACACTGCCCTGAAGGCCAGACCAAGAAAATCCAGTTTTGACTCATTTTTGTTTATAACCACGCTCCAGACTGCCACCACACAACTTTAACTGTCAGAACGTACCTCCAGAAGCCTGCTCTGAAGCAAGGAGGGCAAGAATCAGGAGGCATTTGTGGCAATCTGATGACAGAACTGTCTTCAGGCTGTGGCAGGTCAGAGGTACTGGGATGATGACATTTGGAGTCCCAAGTGAAAATACTTAGACCCAGGTGCTTCACTTCCATCTGAGGCTCTGCAGCCAGTAGCAATGCACGCAAACGGCAGCCAAAAATCCCTGAGCAGCTTCTATTACATCAGAGGACCCCAGAGAACAGGATCAGTATAAAGTTCACTCACACATTTTTTAAAATGCCTGCTTAATTGCTTTCACTTAGAGTCAAGTCGCCTGTTGTGCTGCCTCAAAGTCAGGGCAAAGCCAAACTGTTTGGGTAAATCTAAGGATATAAAAATGTTTTTGTAGCTCCAGTACACCAAGAGCATTCAAAGCCAAGAAAGCCATGATTAAATGAAAACATTAGCCCAGAGTATTCAGGGTGTGCAAGGCAAACACAACACAGAAACTGACCGCAGGAGTCTAATCATTTTCACATTTGAGTGCCTGGCCTTGCTGGGTATCCTTCAACTGCAGCCACGGGGTGGAAAAATCTGTGTCATGACCAGCAAAGGTTTGATCCTGCAAAATGCTGTGCTCTGTGGCACCTCAGTGGAGCACTCACCCAGGAGCAAAGACCTGTCAGCATCCTGAAGCTGGGAGTTTGCTCCATTTATGAATCAGACTCTGACTTCCAGCAAAGTTTCTAACCAGGTGGTGTTGTGAAGGTCTGAGAGAATTGCAGAATCCCAGGCTGGTTTGGGTTGTAAGGGACCCCACAGCCCATCTAGTTCCAGCCCCCTGCCATGGGCAGGGACACCCCCCCCAGCCCAGGCTGCCCAAAGCCCCATCCAACCTGGCCTTGGGCACTGCCAGGGAGCTAGGGGCAGCCACAGCTTCTCTGGGCAGAGACCTCAGCCAGTGTTCAGGACAGTGTAAAGAAAGTTATGAGAGGTCTGATACTCCAGGCTCCAGTTACACTGGGTTTTGTCAGAAATCTTCATTGGACGTAAACGTCACTCTATCCATGGGAAGAGATACCAAACCGGATTAATACCCTACAAATTTTACAGAAGTAAATGGCCAGAAATGAAGTTCATGCAGCCATAAATTTGTCTCATTTGTGCACATAATGGCAAATTTGTTCATACAATCACAAACTTGTTTGCCATGGATGTCAACAGGCAGTTTCTACCGTCATATTTGACATCCCGTATGATGTTAGCTAAAGACCCTGCGGACGGAAGACCAGAACAGAGAGAGAAGGAAACATTACAGATCTACCCACAAACAACAGAGCATTTTACAGTAACTCTATCAAAAAGTTAATCAACTAAGAGACACAAATCTTTAGAAAACCAACTTTTGTTTGTTCAGCTGCTCAAGAAGACTGATTTTAGCAGCTACGCAGTAACTGCTCCCTTCACCTCCACCTTCTTTTAAAAAAAGAAGAGGCACGTTTAGTTTTGAGACTTATTTTCCCACAGTTTCTTTTGCTTCCTTCCCCCCGATTTTCTAGCAGTTGCATCATTTCCATGCCACCCCAGGTCGCATGCTGGAAATGCCAAAGGTGATGCCTAGCTACGTTGCCATAGATCAAAGAACAGTTGTCAAGGCTCCACCACCTTTTCTTGACTTCCTGGAAAAATTCTTGTTCAGGGCAAGGAAACAAACTGTTTGTGAACACGGAAGACAAGAAGATGCTGACTGCCAGCCAAGACAGATCTGTCAAGAGCAGGGTATCTCAGTCCAAGCTAGTTTTTCTTGTTGATAGACTGATGGGCCTAGTACACAAGAAATCTCACACTTCTGCTCTAGTACTGTGTTTTCCACTGTTGCATATAACATTTTTGCAAACTAAGTGCAGACAACGGTCCAAATGATGTAGCTCTGGGACAGCACATTTCAAGTAGAACAATTTAAAAGAGTATTCTTGGAAAGCAATGAGCACCAGGTCACAGTCCTGCCAGAAAGATGTGCTGAGCAGCACTGTGCAAGGGTCTGTCCTAGGCCTGAGGCTATTCAATATTTTCATTAATGATCAGGGTGATGGTTGTTAGCATACAGACTATACTTACAAAATCAAGCTAGGCCAGACTGCAAATACATGGGAGATCAGGGTTAGAATTCAAAATGAGTTTGACAAACTCAAGAAAAAAAATCTTGGAGAAGAAAACCCAGAACTATTAAACTGGATAGGGACAAGAATGGGAATAATCAGTTTTCCACATGCAGAAAGAGAGGGAGGTCTGGCTTGGCAGCAGTGCTGCAGAAGGGAATCTAGGGAAACAGTGAGGGTCATAAGCTGAACTTGAGTCAACAATGTTGTAGTGTTAAAGCACGCAAACCCCACACTCCGTCTGTAAGTCAACAAGGTAGTCTGTAAGACAATACCATAATCATGTTCTGTTCTGCATTGGAAATGATACCCATGTCTAGGTTTGGGTGCTCCCCTACAAGAAAGCCATGGACCAACGGGAGACCAGCCAGAAGGAAGCAAGCAGAATCAGAGATCATGGTCTGTGGAGGCAGTTCAAAAGGACAGGGGCTTTTTACCTTAAGAAAGCATGGTCAGGGGAGGTGGTATGGTGGGAACTGTCACAGAGGGGGAAGGAATCACCCACTTTCCAAATCCACAAGTATCTGGCAAGAAGACCTGAGTTTCATTTGCAGCAAGAATAAAATTAACTGGCAACAAATGCTCCCTAATAGACAGGACAGCAAAGCAGAGGCACACAAAGAGGGTTCAAAGATATTTCTGGAGGTATTTACCAACACATTAGGTAAAAATCTGTCAATGATGCCATAGCAGGTCCTGCCTTGAAGCAGGGACATCTTCTAGGTCACCTCCTGAGATCTCTTGCAAGCCTATATTCCCTGATGCCTTGCACGCCCATGAAGCCAGACAGAGTGCGCACAGCGCGGTACGAGCACCCAGAGCACGCTGCTACCCCCAGCCTCCCCCGCGAGCTCACCCACCCTGCGAGCATGTTAGTATGGCTGCCCGCGCGTTTCGCCAACAACAAGGCAACTGTTCCTAAATTGGCGTTGTACAAGCATCCCTGGAGTAATCAGAGCTAATCAGGAGAGCCTGGCTGGACATTGTTTGCCCAGGGAACTCTTGGTCTGTGCCAGCCGGCGTCCTTCGCGGCATGCTGACTTTGCAATCAGGGATGTCAAGGAAGGCTGGTTAATTGCCGGAAACATAAAGATATGCAGAGGAGCATCAACTTCTGCATCCTAACCACTGCCCAGCCATAGAAAAACACATAACTACTCTTTTATGTTTCCCTTAGAAGCAGCTTCCAGGGCGCTGATGAAGAAGGGCTGCCTGCATACACACAGACTTTCCTGGATAACGTCTCTGAATCACCATAGTCGTGGGCTGCTCAAGCTTTGCTCCCACCAGGGAATTATTATCATTTCTGCATGTGGAGCCAGCCCAAGACAATATTTCCTTTCCTCAGTAATACTGATTATTATTGCCCTCGTATGCGGGAACCCCACGTGCAGACCAAGCACCCACACTAGCGCATGTTGGGCAACCAAGAAGGACAGAAAGAGGTTCTCTGCCCAACAAGTTCTGAGTCACTTCAGCTTCTTAACGCTGCTCTCATTAACTGCAGCATTTTGAAGGATCCTGTCTGGAGACTCCCCTGGCATGAGGAATCTTTTGCTGCTGCACAGGGAAAGATGACGTTGCCTCACCACTGCCATATGCAGTTCTCAGCATAGGACCAGCTGTCATTTAACACCAAGAGCATCCCCTGTGATTTGCTAGCTATTCCTGGTCCTGCTGCCTGCTGAAGCACCTGCACCACGGGCTTATTGCTAAGGCTGTCTCTGCCTGCCAGCCCTCAGAGACCAGTGATTTCCAAACGGCTCCCAGTCTTGGCAGCTCAGCACTACAGCCGAATAACTTTTAGATGTGTGGTCTCAACTCCGTTTCTCCTGCACTCTCCTTCCCAGTTTGTATTTCAGCAAAAGCTACCTCGTTCATGTGTCCCTTGTACAACTGGCTATCCACAAGCAGCGAAGACAGCACCCCACAAATATCAGAAGGACAGGATATGCAGAGCCGTGCATTTAGGAAAAAGCATCAGGGCAATTAATGGCTGGGCTCAGTCAGCAAAGCGAGTAGCAGAAGAGGGCTGTTCATTTTGTCACCACCTGAGCAGATGGGCAGCCTGCCCTTGAGACCTTTTTGCTCTTCACTGTTACTGTGTGAAGGTAGAAAAGCGGCTTCTCCTCTGCAGCTTCTACCAAGACACCCAAGAGCAATGAGTCAGTCACATCCACAGCAAAAGTGAAGACACCAACTTGCTCATGAGTCAGACTCGAACACTTAACAGGGGATCCCAGTTGCAGGGACTGCTCTCAGTCAGGCATTTCATCCTTAGGTGATTCGTGTGCAGCTTTTCCATCAAAAGCAGGATATTTAGGGGAATTAGTGGTTATTTATGGATGGCAAAATACCCTTGGCTTTTGGGTACCCAACTGTCTTGGAGGATGGGGGCCTTAGGGAAGCATGTTTCTCCTCACTGGGCTGCAATGAGAAGTGCACTGATGAGGCTGGGGCTCTCAGGAATTGAAATAGGGGCTACCCAGTGCGAACTGAAGCTGCAGCGGAACTGGACTCGCAAATGCATTCAGAAAGACAAAGTCCAAAAAAGGTCTGAACTCTGAGGAGGAGAAGTTGTCCAGGGTGAGGTCTGTCTGAGAATAGGTGTAAATAGAATGAATTTAAGGAAAGGAAAAATTAGGCTGAATATCAGGAAATGTTTCCTGACAGTAAGAAACACACGGTTGCAACTGGCCTCCCCTAGGGAAGCTCTGGGAAGATCGTGGTTTGAGTCATGTTACGCTGAGCTGGACAGAGCATCAGATAATAAAATGCAAAGGAACAATCCTGGATTGCTCCCTGGGGATGTCAGAGGTGACCTCATAGGTGTTCTTTCCACCTCTAATCTCTCCGCTATCAGTCTGAGCACTACGGGAAGCACTGAGATCACACCCTTTGTATCCTTTGCTGTCCCTGGGAAGGCAGAGGGGAGCACCAGGGGCCAGACATACTTCAGATGCCAGAAACCGAGCAGAGGTGAGAATGGGTTATTTCAAACAGGGGTGTGTGGGGGACGGGAACAGGGCAGCACGCTTTGCAGCAGACTGTCCAGAGTCCAAAGCAGCTCCCTGTGTTGAAGCACAGGGAGGAAAAGAGTCTCCAAGGACTTTGGGCTCCTTCCTGCAGACTGCCGGTGCTGTTCATTCTTAAATTGAGCTGCTTTTTTGGGGACATATCTGGGAAATCTTCACACAGCCAGGACATGGCAACTCCATGCAAAGCATGGAGAGGTATGTGGCTGCCTGTAATGGATGTTGATGGTTTGTACAGTGTGACTAATTCAGAGCAGAGGCGTATCTTCAACCACCCACACAGCTCCAGACCTAACCTCCATGAAGAACTTGGTCACTTTTCTTGAGCTGTTCTAGACTAAGCCCTGCAGTGCTTTCCACTTGCAATCTTCCATACATGGGATAGTCATTTATTGGGTCAGCTCTGCTACAACTGGCTACAAATCTTCTGCAATGAAGGACTTTGAAGGTATCTCCTTGTTGACTTCTACCATGGCATAAAAACTGGTGGTGACAGCAGAGACATAATCCACATCCGTTCTTCAAAATCCCCACTGGGGAGCATTCTCTCTTGCCTCGAGCAGACAGAAGGCAGAGAGTTCATTAGCTAGAGCTAGCCCTTCATTTTGTAGATGGACAAGCACAGAGAGAGGAACAGTAGACATCTCCTGTCCAGGACCAGTGGTAGTCAAGCATAGCCTCAGCATCCTTATATCTTCCATCCTTCCTCACTCCCTGAAGTTCTAATCCAACACCACTATCCACAGGACTCCATACCAAACTTGAGACTGCAGTTTGGTTCCACTTCTGGAAGATTTAGCATTTGTTTTGTATTACTGCATGCCTAAAAACTCTCTCTGCTTGAGGCTGATTCATACTGCCGAACGGCCAGGCACTTGTTCAGCATATGCCGAGTTTTTTCAGGGTCTTTGCTGCCATGATGGCTCTGGTGCGTACGAGCTCCACTTGGAAATTGATACCTGCTTTAGGGACTCATAAATAGCATGACTGAATAGCTCTCCTCTGCAAGTCCCCCCTTGATAGAAGGGCAACTGGTGTGACAATGCCAGAGCTAATGGTGGGAGGGGTTTGGAAACCAAAGGCATTACTCTTATTTGTATTGCCACAGCAGCAAGAAGCTGAGATCAGGGCTCCACGCTGTTAGTCACTACAGTGGTACTTAGGGAGACTGCCCTGACCTTTAAGGAAATGGAAAGAGAGGCAAAATGACTTATGCAAGAACAGAGCCAGAAACAAAGGTCTGTTCTCCTGGGAACCAGACCCATGGGCAAGACAAGATCATCTCTCCATAGTGTGGTGCAGTACTGAGAGAACAGCACTCCTGCCCGCTGCCACCGTCCTTGATGAGTCTCCAGATGGCAGAAGAGGGAACAGTCCTGTGTTGGGCCAGCTACCAGATGAACCTGCTCCCTGGGCAGCAGGAAGAAAGGTTTTGGAGCACTCTTGTCTGCACGAGAGAAGGTAGCGCAAGGGATAACTGCTGCACGTGCACTGGGGTTCTTACAAAATGCCCTTTTTCTCAAATAAATGGAAGAGGGAGCAGAAATTTTAGTGACAAAACTGTGTCCATTCATGAAGAGCCCTAAAGACCTTCCACCCACCACAGAGCCATGGTCATTGTTTAAACTCTTGGTCTCTGTCTGGTTGCTGTTGTTTGTGTTGCCAACGCAGCCAGTCCCAGGAAGGGAGGAAACTTGGCTCGTAGACAGACAATGTGTTTTCCCCTCAAAGCAGGGTGTGAACTGGGGCTGGTTACAATAACACTTTCCACTTTCCCCTTTCAGGGATCTCCGTCTGCCTCAAGTGGGGCAGGCAGGATAAACACAGTGACAGGTCAATGGTGGTTCTTGGCTCATGGGAGCAGATGACCAGAGTGCTTGAGAAAAGGTAAAACTTGGAGACTGGCCTGGTGTTTCACTGCTGCTTATATTTTCCCTTGTGCACCTCTTCTTGGGACATGGGTGCTCCTCTCCCTATCATCTTCCAGCAGTTTGGCTCTAAGCACTTCAACGTAGAGCTTCCTTTGATTTTGTGACAGTGGCAGAAATATCCTGGCTAGGACCTCCCTGTGGTCCTCCAGGTCTCCTGGAGAGCCTTCCTCTCTGGGGGGATGCATGTGAGTGTCCCTCACATGCCTCCTGACCTCTATTACACCACATTCCCAATAGACACACCTAACATTAACCTGAGGAATGTCTTCCTCGGGGCCGGGGAGAATGAATCAGTTTCTTTCCTATTTTAAATTTTGCATAGTATAAAGAAGAATTCTGAGCTCCACCCTTCAGAAATTTAAGCTTACTCATTACCCTGGGCTTCCCCAGGCCAAAACTCCCTGCCTACCTCGCCAGCTTGAATAAATCACCACAGCTCACTCCCTTTCAGAGAAACTGGGCTGCATCCATCACCCCAGAGTGTCCCCTCCCTCCTCCCACCAACATCCCACCTCTTGTATCCTGCATGTAACTTTATTCTAAGGGCTACCGATGGAGATCTTCCAAGATGAATAGTTACCTCTGCAGGTGAGTGTGAATTGCTTTGCCTCCTGCCACTTCGGGATGGCTGGTACAGTTTGGTCCATACAGAGCAGAGACCTTGACCTGCTGGAAATCCAGCTAGACCCAAGGAGGTGCTCTAGGAGGGGTCCTTGCAGAAGGTGAAGTCATTCGCACAGTGGCTGGTCCCAGCTCGCTATCCTTTCACATGGTAATTCTTCAGGGCGGGCTGCATCATGGTGTTCAGCCATACGATCCAGCTGCTGGGGGACCAATCCTTAATGCAGTCCCCTGACTCATAGTTTACGTAACCTCTGAATAATCAATGAACCTCTCTTCTCCTCTGCAGGCATTGTCAGGACAATTTTTCCGACAGGCGACTTGTACTTTTCCCTCCTTTGATTTCAGTCCAGTTTTAATGCAATAACCTTCCCTAAACTAAGTGTTTTGGGGTTGCGGACTACAGCATTTGTCATTAATGAGCTAAATTTAGGATGCAGGACTGGATTCAGGAGACCTGTAGCCTAATCTGTTTCGACTTGGTGAAATGGTGAAATCCGTTAAATGAACCTATTTTTGAAGAGGGGTGAAAAGTGAAAGAAAATCACCAAAACGTCCTGTGAAATCATCTGAGTCTTGTCAAAGTGTTTTTGCCAAAAAGATCCCAGTGTTTTTAATATCACCATATTTTGCTATGATTCTATTTTAGATTGTCCCCATTTTTCCCAGTCAAAAAGCCTGTTTGTTTTTAATGCCGGAAAAACCTGGCTGTAAAATATTTTAAGTACTTCCTTACAATATGTTCAAATCCAAAATAACATATCTCATCCAGGTCCAAGGAAACTTTTCTGCTAAATATAGATTTTATAGGATTATTTTAAACTTTCAATTAATAAGAAGTGGAGCCACATAGTGCCAGGGTACCGACAATTCTGAGGTCTTTTGGGAAAGAGATTTGCTCAAATCACTTGGTTTTATGTACTTATTCCCAGGCAAATGTACGCACAAGTGTACGTGTGTTTAAAAATGCCAGCGCAGGACAAATTTATTCCCCGTTCCTCAGTCAACAGCCAATGTGACCCTGGTAAATCCCTTATTTTTCAGTCCTCAGCAGCATTGGCAGGGGTGATGCAGAGCCAAAGTCACTGATGTGCATGCAGTGAAGGTGGTGTGCTAATGTGGGTCCAACGGGGGCTATCAGGTACCTGCTATTCGTAGCTGCTGGGCCACCAGGAGCTGACCTCGCACCACGGATGGAAGGCTCCGTGTGAGGTGAGGACATTTGCAAGCAGCGGTGCCTGCTATCAGGGCTGTTCTTCCTGCTCTGCATTTCACACACTGCAAATATTTGTAAGCTGTTGTATCACGCACTGCTCAAAGTCCATTCCCAGCCTTTATCTCTTTTCCCCTTCCCTTGCTACTCGGCCTCTCCAGAGCAGCAATCTCATGGCTGCCCTCTGGCTCAACCAGGGGGGAGTCCTGCTGTCCTCCCCCCCCCCAGCTACATCCCCCTCCCAGGCACTCTAAGACCCTTCTGCTAATGGTGGGTCTTCATGATGCTGATTGCTCTCTCCTTCCACCACCCTCTGGCAGGAGGTGACACATGTGAGGTGAACAAGGATCAGTGACTTAATCCAAGCCAATTAACCTGAGATTCAACGCCAAGCTGCTAATTATCTGCACTTTTCAAAGGGCAAGACTGCAACTGTTTTAGTGTTTCCTGGAAACTCTTTCTCTCTTTTCAATTTGCCTTTGGTGCCTGTGGACAAGTCTGGAACAAGCTCCTGCCCAGGCTGTCTCCAAGCTAAGATTCCTTGAGCTTGCCACGCAACATGTTGATCGTCACTGCGCTGCCCTGCGCAGACAGAGGAAAGTCACAGGCTGATTTTGAAATACAAGTCAGAGATCCCCAGGCAGATTCAGCTTACATTTAGTCATCTAACCTCATGAGACTGCTGTGGGCAAGGCAGTAAGCTCCCTTTATGGAGAGTTGATCAGTGGACACCTGCAACTTGGTTCAGTTCAGCCTGGAGCAGAGAAGGCTGTGGGGAGCCCTTGGAGCCCCTCCCAGGGCCTGCAGGGGCTGCAGGAAAGCTGGAGAGGGGCTGGTTGCAGGGCAGGGGGGGCCAGGCCAAGGGGAAGGGCCTGAAGCTGCAGGAGGGGAGCTGGAGCTGAGCTGGGAGGCAGCAATCCTTCCCTGGGAGGGTGCTGAGGCCCTGGCACAGGGTGCCCCGAGAAGCTGTGGCTGCCCCTGGCTCCCTGGCAGTGCCCAAGGCCAGGTTGGATGGAGCTTTGGGCAGCCTGGGCTGGTGGGGGGTGTCCCTGCCCATGGCAGGGGGTGGGGCTGGGTGGTCTGAGAGGTCCCTTCCCACCCAAATGGTTCTATGATTCTATGATTCTAAACGTAAGTCTTGTGCCATTTGAAATGCTCTGGGACATCCCACCTGGCCTCTGGTGAGACATGCTGCTCCAGAACAGCATGAGTCTTCCACATATCAAGTGTTATAAAGCTCAGGCTCATGAGGATATCTCAGATACCTCAGGGCACATCTGATGATATTTTATGCTTATGATTAAACAACTGATTTGAATCCCTGGGGCTGGTGAAGAAAGAGACAACTCTGTGGTGTCTTTTAGATACTTTGATTTTGGAGGGGAATAAAGAAATGGGTGAATAAAGAGAGAGATGAAGGAGAGAGAAAGAGCAGTGGGATAGATGGATAGATGAGCGGAGGATAGAATAGAATAGAAAAGAATCATTAAGGTTGTAAGAGACCTCAAGGATCATGTAGTCCAAACCCGATTTTTCCATTATTTCTAGCAATTCCCAGCTAGATGACTGAGGATGAGAAAAGTAGAGGATGTACTTCCAGCAAATGTCTTTTACCAATTCAGGTGGAAATTGAACGCAGGGGTTTTTCTGTGAGCTGTTCTAAGTCTGACAATAATTTCACTTCAAAGCTGTGTCTAGTGAGCCTCGTGCATCCCACACACTTGACAAATACAAGCCTGGAATAAGTTCTTGTCTTCCACACCTAGAAATCAGTTGGTTGTTGGCAGAGAGGTGGGAGGGAAAGGACTTGAGGACTCAGGGTGAGAGGAGGAGTAGCAGCGTGGATCCAGATCTGGCTGAGATGCTAGGAGCAAATTAAGAAATCAGATTTTCCCCATGTAAAAAGTTAACAGTAGGAGCTTTGAAATGCCATATCAGGTCTTTTGCCAAGCAATGGATTGTATAACAACTTGAAAATGGAACAGAGCAGTGAGAAGGCGTGTTTGCAGGGGACACTACGTTAGTTCAGGTGGCACTCTATCAGGCGTGCCAGTGTGAGCTGGCTGCTCAAGGCTCCTTCTCAGGGGAGAAGATGAAAAATTTGCCTTGATTAGTGCTAATCCCACCCCCTGGGTGATGAAGGAGGGAAAACCCAGTGGCAGTTCTGGCACAGTTGTCAGGAGACTCTTGTGCCTAAAGCTAACAGAGACACAGGAGGTTGGTGAACCAGACTGGACAGGTATTCAGCAGTCACACCCCTAACCATGGCCACAGTTCATTGTGTCTCTTCTTCTAGGGTATTTAGGTGCACACATTCACTGCAAAACTGAGATGCAACCCAAGAACCTGGTGATCTTGTGTCCTAGCTTGGTCCCTTAGCTGCAAAATTTCTCTGGATAGAGCAACATAACTTGCTCCTTGGAAAGGTCAGCCCAGACAGAGTATTTCAATGCAATAGAAGCATCCACGTGAAGGACATTCAACAAGCCCTTTGGTAAAACTCATCAGGCAATTTCAGCTTCTCTACCAAAGCAGAAATGACACTGAAAGGGCAAACCACATTCCTACGAAGCCTGAGTTTCCCTCCACTAAATGGCTGCTTGTTCCCCACACATTGCATTTTTATACTTAGCCACACAATATTCTTCCTCATGGGTGGTCAAAACCTCTCTTCCAGTTATCTTTTGAGTGTGTATCACATATGGTGATGTGTGTACCACATATGCTGGTGTCACCGCTACAACTTTGGGGTTTTTGGCGATGAGATGGCCTACACGGCACCGGGCCTGATGGGCTCTCATGGAGTTCACCTCTTTCAGAGGGGAAAAAGGGTCTTTGCACAGGAGCTAGTGGGTCTCATTGACAGCGCTTTAAACTTGGCTCGAAGGGGGTGAGGGATAACAGCAGACTTGTCTGCGACAAGTGCTGGGGCAACACACCCAGGTTGGAAGGATGAGGTGCTGGAAAGGACTTTCAGGCTATTGCTTGGAGACGTGCTGGATACACTGCAGCACGCCTGAAGTCTAGAGGCGACCCTGGGTCTCATGAGATAACAAGAACCAGCAAGGTAACTCTGGGAGAACACGTCAAACGGATTCCAACCAGTAGGTCAGCCCTGTCAGGGGCCCAACTGAAATGTCTCTATGCGAATGCACGTAGCATGGGGAATAAACAAGAGGAGCTGGAGACGTGCGCATGCCTGCAGGGCTACGACCTTATCGGTGTTACAGAAACGTGGTGGGATGACTCCTATGACTGGAGTGTTGGGATGGATGGATACAGGCTTTTTAGGAAGGACAGGCAGGGCAGGCGAGGAGGGGCTGTTGCCCTCTATCTTAATGACCAGCTGGAGTGCATGGAGCTCTGCCTGGGGACAGAAGAGGAGGCAACTGAAAGCATATGGGTCAGGATTCAAGGGAGTGCAGGGGCAGGGGACATCATCATGGGGGTCTGCTACAGGCCACCTGAGCAGGGGAACCAAGCGGACGAGGCCCTCCATTGGCAGATAGGAGCAGCCTCACGTCCACAAGCACTGGTTCTCATCAGGGACTTCAACCACCCTGACACCTGTTGGAGGAACAATACAGCTAAGCACAAGCAGTCCAGGAGATTCCTGGGACATGTCAATTCCTCCTCCAGGTGGTAGAGGAGCCAACAAGGAGGGGTGCTATGCTGGACCTTGTTCTGACCAACAAGGAGGGGCTGGTAGGGGATGTGACTCTTAGGGGCAGCCTTGGTTGCAGTGACCATGAACTGGTGGAATTTAAGATCCTCAGCTCTGCTAGGAGGGTGCGCAGAAAGCTCCCTGCCCTGGACTTCAGGAGAGCAGACTTCAGCCTCTTCAGGGAGCTGGTTGCTGGAATACCATGGGACAAAGCCCTGGAGGGAAGAGGAGCCCAAGACAGCTGGGCAGTACTCAAGGGTCACCTCCTCCAAGTTCAGGAGCGATGCATCTTGATAAAGGGGAAGTCAGGTAAAAACACCAAGAGGATGTGGATGAGTAAGGAGGTCCAGGGCAAACTCAGACTAAAAAGGGAAGTTTACAGAGGGTGAAAGCGAGGGCAGGTAGCCTGGGAGGAATACAGGGAAACTATATCGAAAGCCAGGGACCAGGTCAGAAAAGCCAGAGCCCTGATAGAATTAAACCTGGCCAGGGTGGTTAAAAGCAACAAGAAAAGTTTCTATAAATATATTAGTGATAAAAGGAAGACTAGGAAAAATGTGGGTCCCCTTCAAAATCAAACAGGCGACCTGGTCACCCAGGATA
>VWZZ01000543.1:0-17656 GCA_013399095.1 Psophia crepitans
GTATTCTAGCAAACAGCTCCCTGGAGAGGCCAAAGTGCTCTCCTGAAGTGCAGGGTAGCGAGCTTGCTGTGCATCCTCCTAGCAGCCACCATTTCATGGTCATTGCAACCAAGGCTGCCCCTAAGCATCACATCCCCTACCAGCCCCTATGCTGAATGAGGTTCAGCATAGCACCCTTCCTTTTTGGCTCCTCTACCACCTGGAAGCAGGAAGTGTTTAATATTAGGACACTTTCCCAAATCTCAACAGCGAAGGCAACCAAAACATCCTGGGAAGGAGGGAGCATGAGCAGCTATCCATTGATAGCTTCCTCAAGTGTGTCCTCACATACACTTGTGCTTTTCCCCTTCAGTAAAGAACATGTCTGTGCTGCACAAAATAATGTCATTAAGGGATGAGTAAGGTGCCTTGGTAGGCATCAAGAACAGCCTGACTTGGAGCAAGATAAATGGATCCTTTGGGGTCTGTACTGAGTCTGGCACCTGAGCTATCTGGCATAGTTTTGCACTGGGTAAGGAAGATATACTGAGAGACCTGTTAAAAAGTCTTGGACTTGCTGCAGATGGAAAAGTTTTCTTGCCAAGGCCAAGAGCCCTAAAAAAGTTTCTGGTTTTCTAGTTCTAAATTCGAATCAGTGCTAGAATTCCTACACAGCTGAATCTGGCTCTTTGTGCTACAGGTGCCACCTGGCAGGAGAGTTGTACCTGTGTATCTGGGCTAATCAACTACTGTTCTTCACTATCGAGCCTGTTGCCCTATCATATCATTTCAGCAGATTTAGCTGTGCTGCATGGTTCTCCAACATACCTGTCTCACAGCATTATCAGGTGCCTGTCTTAATGTGTGCTAGATTATATTTGTGGAAACAAACTCATCATCTCCCAGGAACTGGACATAGGGACCATGCTTGCATTCTCTGTGCAGCACAGAATTAATCAACACCAGTTGCCAACTTGCTGCTCCTGTGAGGAAACAATCAGTAATGTGCCTCCTGTTACTTTTTTGGTTTCTTTTTTTTTTTTTTTTTTACCACCTCTATAATCACAGTGGAAAAATCAATTTTTCTCAAAGCACTAACCACCAGTAAGTGACTGCATGCATGAAGACCTAGAGATCGAATGATAACAGCAGTTGCCCACTCTTAGAGGGGAAGTGAAAGGTGAGCTATCTGCTGCAATATGAATTCAGAGAGCTGTGTTAGCTGTTCACAGTAGAGGCTCCTGTGTCAGGATCTGCTTGGCACAGCACCCCAGTGTGCATTTACTTTCCCTCCTAACCCACATAGAAATTTATGGGTGTGGTCAAGTCTCTAAAGGGACCGAGGTACCTCGTTTCCATTGACTGCAGTATGAGTTAAGTGCCCAAAACATTTAAAGTTTATTAAAAGCACAACGATTTAGACATGTGCTTGATTATCCCACTGACCCACATCTGACCATAGCGAGGGTTTGTGATTAGGACACAACCTCCTTCTTACACCAGCCTGCACAAGTGGCTTCTCAGTGGCAACTCTTCAGGAACAGTAATTCCTGCTGTGCAGGAGACCTGGAGGGAGATTTTCCTCCTTGCAGAGCAATCTCTTGTGGGAGTTTTTCTCTGTGTTGCCTCAGATTGTTGGTGTGGTTAGTGGTTACAGCCTGCACTATGGTGTAGAAGTAAAATGAGGGAGTCATTGTCTCATTGAAGTGGCCAGCCAACCCCTCCAATTTGTCTTTCCAATTGGGAAAATCACGGTCCATGAGTTGAAAAGCATCTTGAGCTTTGGCATCTTGGTCCACACAGGCTGAAAGAAATCTTCGAGTTGTACCCAGCCAACCCAGGGACTGCATATCATGCAGGCACAATTTCAAATTTCATTCTTCCACTTCAGCATTTGTGGGTTTAGGTGGGAGCCAGGTTCCCAGATGCCTGAAAATTTCCATACTGAACAAGCAATTGCATCACTAGGTATATAAGCACCTTTTAAACTCTACGTTTTAGCTCTTACTCAGGCCGTGGAGGCTACTGCTGTGGAAAGAGAGGGCAGTGGGGCATTCCATGGTGTGGGTCTCTTGTAAAAACAGTCATACAAAGAAAGTACAGCTCTAAAAAGAAATCAGGTCAATGAATTCAACACACTCAGGTTGAAATGTCAGTGCTTGGGAGTACAGACTGATGACAGGCTTTGAGAAACTACTTTGGTAGTTATTTCAATGAGACACGAAACAGAGAGTGAGCAACTGCAGAAGCAAGAAAAAAAAGTTACCACAACGGGTATGTCTGACTCAAGCATCAAAAACATAGAAATTATGTCAGCGACTGCATATTTAACTCTGCTTGTCTCTGTGCCTGGTGTTTGCAGCATGTCTGATAAAGAACCTCACTTGCCCTTTACAGCTTATTGTAAATTGGTGATACATTGGCAGGTGATTCAGCAGAACTTTCTTGCGAGGGACCATTTACTTCTAAAGGCAGCAGTTATTTGGAAATATTTTGCAGTGTTTTGTTTTCTTTATAGTGATACATTTAATTTAGAAAAAAATCAGATCTACCTTATCAATAATCTGATTTTAAGCCTTTCAGAGTAGCTGCTCTGCTAAGCTTGGTCTCATAACGACATATTGTGTAAGTGCTGCAGTAACGTGGGCTCAGTTTCATAGCTTTATTGACTCAGATGGGATCAAAGAATGTTGTAATAGGTACTTCTCACATGTAAATCTCCACTGGGCAGGAGGGAGGGGTTTGGGGTGGACAGGGACAGGACACGATGACATGACACAGGAATGAAGCCACTTTCCCCCTCCATGACATTTATAATGAAAGCAATCTCTTCCCACTGAGGAAAAGAAAACGTCTGGGTGATGCACAGCTGTATGCAAAGCATTGCACGCGTGGTGGAGGATAAGGGACTGGGACTCATGTTGTAATCTCTTTCTTGGGATTTCAGGAACAAACATATATATTCTGGCCCATAGAATAGTTTCTTGTGAGCAGAGAAGATAAGATAAGTAAGATTACAAGCACCTGGTATCTTCATTCAGCTGCCCCTTGGCAATATAAGGATCATGTCATTTTGTTCATCACTGTAGACGTTCATTACCTCTGGTGTAACCTTGGGAGATGCTTGCACCAGAAATGGTTCTTAAACCTCTTTAAAATAAGTAGCTGAAAGGCAATAGTAGGAAACAGAACAATCAAACATATTTCAGGTAAAAGTTCTTAATTTAAAGGAGTAAAACTGATAAGAAATTCTCTGCTCAAGTTGTTTCTCAGTGGAAAAAAGCATGATTTCAATGAAACGGATCTTTCCTTCAGAATGCTTTTAGCTATCCCAGAAACATTTTGATGAAAAATAGAAATGTGTTGATTGGAAAATGATGCCTTTGTGTCTCATGGGAGTTGTTGTTCCTTATGAATACCAATCTTATTCCTGTCTAGGCTTCTGTGAGACCTTAGATGGTGGAATGACATTACTCATTCCCTACTTTCTATATCCAAAGCTAGGAAATGTAGTCTGCTTGGTAAGCTCAAACTACAAAACAATAAAAGCATCAAGAACCATATAATAACTCACCTGTGCATCTTGGTGCTTTTTCTAAACTGGCATTTTGGCTATACTAACTTCCATCCTAAATCTGGCAATTATTTTTTTTTTGCTTAAAACTTTGTTTTCATCAACATTTTCTCCAGGAAAATAAAATATTTTTAACCAGCTTTTCTGAAGCCAGTGATTATTGACAGGAGGATACATTTACTGCTCTCTATGCTGCTTTCTGGAAGCCAGGCCAGCTAGGAGCTAGGCTGCTTCTAAGAAGTGATGCTGCAGTGAAACAGAGGAGTGCTCTGAGTATGACTGTGCTCCTCCTTCAGAAATTCCATGTTCAGGCTAAGAAGAAACAACTTCTGAATCTTTACCATTTTCACATGACCAGCAAAAGGTTTCACATCAATTTTTTAGACACTCCATTTTCAAACTAAATAGCAGGTGCATTGGTGGAAGAAAACTGGTGGGTTGTGAGTTTTTACAAATGCAGTCATGTCTTGGGCTAGGGGTAAGACCTAAACACAGATTATGCAGTGCCTCTCCTTCCCAAGTGCTCTGTTTGCAACCCTTGCCCATTTAATCTCCTGAGCCTTATTTGCTCCTGTGGCAAAAATCCTGTGGAATGTCTTTAGGAAGGCTCTGTCTTCTCTAACTGGTTTGATAGAGATGATCAAGTGATTAAAACATTGATGGATGCCAGTCAATGCAGGATGGATGTCAGTGCTGGGATCATGTTATTTCAGTCCCTGACACCTCATAATGCATGAGGAGGGCTGCATCTGACACAAGAGGGTAGACAGAATCAGGTGGGAGTGAGGCTGAAAATGCGAGCAAAAAAGGTAAAAGGGGAAGCAAGTGAGTGGTGCTACAAAATGTAATGCTGGAGAGAAATTATGAAGACAACAAGAGATAGAAATAAGATAAATCTAGAAAAGCTGAACAAAGAAAGAGGAAGAAATAGGGAGAACAAAAAACTAAATATAGAAACACCCCAAACCAGAAAATGCACGTTTCACATGGAGTGAAAAGCCAGATGCAAACAAAAGGAAAGTTTGAAAAAAATAGTGAGAAAAAAGATATTGACAATGTAGGATGGTAATGTAAAAAAAAAAAAGATAATATCAACAACTTGAAAGTAAATATATAGTTTACATTTTGTAGTCCCAAAGAATGACAGAGAGACCAGTGATGGCTGGATTTTTGAATCAGATTAGACTGATCTAAATTTAACTGACTGAATGAACATTCAAGCAGGATGGAACAGCATGGGGGATGTGCTGCCTGTCTTTTAGAATTAAAAAACTCAACATCCTGAGTCATTCCAGAAGAAACATGTGGATTCTGGAGTAACTCAGATGGTGGTTTTGTTTTCCTTATCTTTCAATATTTTCTTTCCTTAATTAGTGGTGGCAGAAAACTAACTTGTGGTGAGATTTGAGAAACCACAATAACCATATTAGCTAAACGAGAGTAGATTTCCTTTCAGAGCTCTAACATATGAACAAAAGCTAACTACATGTGGGGGCTTCATTTGCATAACATGCACATTTTCAAATAGTTGTCTCAAAAAGAAAAAAAACCCTTTCCACTTGCCACAGCGTGAAGGTGAAGCACAAGGTGCCTGCAAAGAAGGCTGTCTGGGCTTTTTAACTGGGTCAAAAGAAAACCTGCCGAGAAGGTAAGTCAGACTAGTTGCCTTGTATTAATTTTGGCATTCACCTGCATGGTGAATTCTTCACCTTCTGGAAGATGCTGAATATTGAATATGTTGCAGACTAAAAGCATGAGATACATTTAAATTAAAAAACACCTGAACATGGAACAAGATGAGCAACAGGGTTTTTTTTGTATGGATAAGCTAAAATTCTGATTTATCTTTGAATTAACCATTAAAATTCTGATTTATCTTTTAATGGCTCTCATTCCATGAAATAGTGTTGACAATATTCAGCCGCTTGACAGGCTAATCTGTCAGTACTCTAAAAGTAGGTGGTTGTCTGAGACAGATGCTGGAAGCTGTTACTAGCAGCAGAAGTGCTTCTTTGAATATGGACTACAATCATCATCAACTTGGCTGGTGATTTCAAGTCACATCCATTTTTGTAACAGAGAGGGTATTTCTACTTCTATTACTCATAATTTGCTGCTTACATGATTGCCATGGGCTAGGTTTGTCTTCGTGTAATGAAGTTCGCTTTGCAAGATGCAGATCCATCTCTTCAGTCCCAGACTTACGAGAAAGAAGCACTTAAGAGTGAAATGGGCCACAATGAAATATCGGCAAATCCCTCGACTGTCATGGAATGTGCTCCTACTCTGAATTTGCTGGTTTTTACCAGATTTGAGCCCCTGTTTCAAAATGTCAGCCACTGTGAGGAGGAATCAGTTGTTTGCTTCAGACACCACTTAGACAGAAAGCGAGTTCCCTGTAAACAGGATCTAGGCTGTCACACAGAGCTGTGTTGTTACAAAAAGTGTATGCAACTCAGCTTGTCAAGAGTAAATGTGCTATTCCTTGCAACACTCGAGAGACAGGAGATTTAATAATGAAGCTTGTATTTTCTTTCTAGGAAAGTCCAGAAAATACCTTATGAACCTCATCTGAAGCCCAAATCAAGTTGATTAGATCATTTCCAATACTACATTTTGACATGCAAATAACAGCAAGTTAGCAAAACAGCAAAAAATGCTGTTTTAAAAAAAAGTAAATGCCCCTCTTAGCAAAGGTTGAAAGGGTGGCCTGAAAACTTTAGGTTTTAACAATGGAAATTCTTATGACCTGTGAAATAAATAATACAGTGAAAAGTACTTCACTATTGTGATTAAGCATGTCTCGAAACATTCACAAGGTCTGGGCACCTTGCCAACCATCCTAATGTAGAAACCCAAAATACAGTGCAGTTGTTTAGCACCTTCCACCACATCATTGCCCATGCACCCTCCCCACCCACACCCCTGACTCCGTGCTGACCTCTCACATTGACCAACAGCTCAGGTCTTCTTGCTCGTCTTCACAGGCCAATTAAAACATAGGTGTTCCTCCACAACTGCTGCAAGCCACTACATCTGGACTGCTTCAGGCACTTAAGGTGCATTGCTGAGCACGGTGGTGGCTAAGAACATAAGAACTGTCCCACAGACCAGAGGTCCATTCAGTGCCGTGTCCTGCTCCTGAAGATGGCCAGGTGCAGACACCTGGGGAGAAGAACATCTGCCTCATGACTTGTCCTTTGATGTCCTTGCAGCTTTCAGGAATCTGTCTTTGACCATTGCTGCACCCTGGTCCTCCAACTGCAGCTACTCTTTTGATTTATCAAGAGAAATTTAAATTGGAGAGAAGCTTACTCATCTGCTGCAATTTTTTCTGTTTGCCTTCTATCTTTATCTCTTCTCTGCACGGAAACTCACACATCTTCTTTCCTCCATGTGACTGGACTTTACCAAACCATATTTCAAATGGTCGACTTCTTCATGGCTTCAATCATAATGTTACCCAGATCTGTGATGACAGGGAATGGTTTAGTCCAAACAGTCATCAGGAAACTGAATTAATCTTACAGTGAGCTCACTGAAGCTATCTGAGTCACAATCCAGATAGATTTCACTCTTTTTTTATTGCTTTTCAGTTACAACAATCAAACCATGCATGTGACTATGTCCACATACACACACACAGAGGAAAAAGTGAGGGTTTTTAAGTATCTTGCTGTTGTTCTATGCAAATATGTTGAGCTTTTGTCATAGCTGAAGTCAAGGCCTTGGACCCTATCAAAATCAGCCATTGAGAAAATGAAATGTGCCAGCCTAAATGATTATGAGCCATTCTGACAGCATACGTTAAATCTAATAAGTCACTTTTTGACCCTATGCAGCATTTTTGCTTCATTCACTTTGTATGGTTAGTGGAAAGCAGATCCATACTTAAGTTGCTAGGGAGTCACTACTATTGTGATATGCTCAGTTCTGGGGAAAAAAAAAAAAAAGATGGCTTGACATCTATCATCCTGCATTTCTTTAGGTCCAGCATTCTGTTAATTCAATCATATCTTACAAGGCTGCCTGTATTAATGCCATCTGGTGTCTCTAATGAGATCACAGACTGCAACTGAATGTTCACACACAGTTTCTAAAATAAATAAGATGTTTGAAGAGTTTTTTTACTCTTTTTTCCTGCTAATGCAAACATCTAAGTTGTCATCAGAAACCAAGGTCTGGGAAAGAAATGTTTATAGCTTTTAAAATTCAGGAATCATAAAATGAAATATTTCCATTTCTAGTTCCCACCAACGTTAACAACAGACGTGAACAGCATGCACACAAACAGCAAATGTTTGTGCTAAACAGGCAAATGTAATTGCATTTTCCTTCTTTACCTGGGCATTTACCTGTTTTGTGTTAGCAGGTCAGGCAAAACGTTTGGATAATGTGCACCTTGACATATACCAAACTATTACTTTTTCTTCATAAACCAGCTATTGTTCGATTCAGTAATGAAGCTTGTCTCAGTTTTGCAGTTCTACTGCAAGAGATCTTGTTGATTTAAATGATTAATGGTTGAAGTGCTCATCTGCAGGACATTAAGTGCACCCTTGGCAAAAATGGGTTGTCATTCAGGATGTGTTCTGAGCACGGTGACAATTAACACCCTACTTTTTGTGATTCTAATGCTAGCTTGATTATTATTTTTTTAAAAAATCATTATATAGGTAGCCTAAGTAGTAAATGACTTGCCTCCAGCTTGCATGTTTCCAGCGCAGATGAGGTTAAATATTTTCCTGTACGTGAAGAAGCAGGTTATTGTTATAGCTTGTCAGGAGGAAGTGGTGATTATTTCAATTTAACTCTGAGCCTTTAACTAATGCTGTTATTTCTTGTTTTTTGAATTAAAGTGCACTCCTGTTGAGGCTGATGGTAAATGTGCTTGAGGCAGCCACAGAAGAGTGTAACAGAATCACACATCCTCTTTCACCAGATCTTCAGACAATTTTCAAACCTAGTAAGTACTAAAATAAAATAGATAATCTATAATGTATGCCTGTGTGATGAATGTATTAGCCTGCTCACCTAAGTAGGAGTGTACTTACAATGGTGGGCAATGCTTGAAAAATGCTTATTGATTCCATCCAAGTATCGAGAACCGTTTTCCTTACAGAAATCTGTCTTTTTCCTGAGATCTTTCTTTATCCATTGCCTGTTGCTTGTATAATTGAAATAATGTATTTGTATTTAAGATTGTAGTTGAGACATATCTTTGAGTACTTTACTAGTGAAAAGAAATGATAATGTGGATAAAATGAAAAAAGAGTAAGCTAAAAAATGCAAGGCTTATATGTTTAATATTCAGAACTTGTGTGTTTGTGTGCACATGTATTCACAAGTGCCCATATGTAGTATATAAACATGTCAGAACACACACCCACAGCCTTATATATATGGAAATATATTTTTTATAATTACCCAATACATTAATGCTAAATAAAGCCATAAACATGCAGAGTATAAATTATAAATATGCCTATTGGAAGAGTGTTAGAAAGATTTAAATTGAAAAGAACATTGTGTTTACAGGAGTTCTGATTCAACTTCCTTTGCAGCCAGTGCATCTTCTTAATAACTTCGGTGAATGCTGTTTCAAATTCAGAAAAGGAAATCAGCTCAAGAGATTTAAATCAAGTCCTAAATCTGATCTCTGAAGTTCTAGTTTCAGTCTGAGTCCTTCTCTAGTGGTCTCGTACCAACAATCTTCAAGAAGCTCTTGCTGGACAGTGTAGTTCTTTTTGTGAATAAACTGTGGCTGGTAGTGCCCTTGTGAATTCCTGCAGCATCAGGGGGGGTATGCAGCTCTCCCGTGATGAGCAGTTGTTGTTCCCCACAGGCTTTCTGCTGAGCTCTTCTGAGGACTAGACAGCACTTCTTCAGTGCAGATCTGAAGAGATCTTCTTCCTTAGCCCTCCTCGTAGGCTGTAGGAAACACTCGTGCTCCCTTCTAAATGTCTTCACCCTGTCTTCTTCCTTCTGCATGTTATAGTAATGTTTGAGAATGGCTTTGGCTAAGTGGAATGAAGAGTGACTATTTTATGGAGTATACTGTTTTACTGTGTATTTTAACCATGCATGTCCTAGAAAGATATGAATGACAGATACCTAGAAAGGCATTATTCTTGCAACAATAAAATAAGAGTTTCTAAAATAATAACCTAGACAGGTACCCCTTTAGTGCTGTCTGCCTGAAGAGTTACCACCGCTGCAGCCAAGTGCAAAAGGTAACAGAAACAGCAAGGAAGGGCATGAGTGTCTGGCTGGACAGGGTCAGAGGAAGTAAATCAGCAGATGGAGACTAGAGTTGCCCGAAGATGGGCCAGGGACCACAGCCCCAGGTGAGCTGTACAACTTACCTGCTTGCCTTATAAATCTTTGGACTTCTGAGAGACACTTCCAATTGTTTAAAGCTTGCTTCAGGAGGTGTTCAAGCACTGTAAGGCTGTCATATTCCTGCAGCTTCTAAAAGCCATCTTTGAAAGCCAGCAGAGGAAGCTGAGAGATGGTCAAACATTTATTTAAAGGGAAGGAAAGCCAGAGATGCTGTGATGCTTAAGCAACATCATACAGTACGGGTCTTTACACAATCCGAAGCCCTCTGTCATGAGCCAGCTTCCCCACATGACTCATAGAGAGTCTCATCCTCATTACACTTTTGGAGAGCGTTCAGTCCTTTCCCTCCCCCAACTTCCCAGTTGTATCTGGACTGCATCTGCCCCACTTTTACAGACTATCTCTCTCTCTCTCTTTCAAAATTCAGGTAACTCCCAAACAGGAAGGATTTGTTTATCTAAACTTAAATTTGACCCACGCGCACTTCCTAATTAGCAGCACAACCAGCAAAAAGCAGAGAAACTCTGGACAAAACTGTTGTTCACAGCCTTAGCAAACACAGAACCTCGTGCGGTCCAGTCCCTGTCGTTACTGCATGGCTGGTATGTGCCGTTGTCACAGAGCAGCTAAGGGAAAGAAGTGGAGGATGGACCTCCTGCAGAGGAATGCTGAGGAGCTAAATCTCCTGCCTGTGGGTTCCTGTGTGAGGTTAAACAAATCATTTAAGCCCAGCTTTGCACATGTGGGCCACCAATGGCATGTTCCCCATTCTACTGATCTGTGACTTTAGACTCTGTGGTCTGATTTGCAGAAGTCTGAGCCTTGCTGCAACCAGAGTCAATTAATTTAATCATTTGCATCACTGAAGTCCTTCACAATGCTAAGCTGTCTTAAAAGTGATGTTGGGGGGGACACAGATGTCTCCAACTGGACATCTCAAGTGGATCCTTACTGTAAAGTCTCAGTGCTGAGGTTCTTTCCCTGTAAAATAAAAATAATAATACCTCCTCATCACAGGGTCTTGTGCAAATTTGTTAATTACCATCTGTAAAATACTTAGGTATCACAATGATAAAGAAAATAAATTATTTTCATAGAGTGCAGTCTATACCACAAAGATCACATCAGTGCTTACTCTGTTCATAGGTTGTGAACTGTCTTTTGCACTCTAAGAAGCAATTATCCTGGCATCCTAAGTTACCTCACTAGTGTAATAAAAAAGGGCTAGTAGTGTGATGTTAAAAGTGCCAAGACACGCTGATAAAAGGCCAGAGTAAAAAAAAAAAGTTAAAGTGCCACATTACTATAATGGAGTAGACTAAGTAGCGCTGTTTATTTGTTCCACATTTCCCTCAATGCACTGATTGTCATTGTCATACAGAATTTCTGAAAGCAGAATTTCATTTAGTCTGATTTCTTGTGGTGCAAAGTCAATGTGAAGTGCGAGTCACTTATTCTCACATACCATTTATTAGCTCTATGAATAAACATTTCATATGTAAGATTGTGCTCTTAATGGTACTGATACAAACCACCCACTTCCCACAACCCCACACTGTGCTGCAGAGCTGTGTGTGTTGTTGAGCTGCTGCTGTGTATGGTTGGTGTAAAGTGAAGAGATTATTCTTTGAATAACTGTTTTATTTCCAATTGCGTTTTTCTACTTGTTCACGTTTCTTGTACTGTTTTTCCAATCCCATCTACTCTATTTTCTTTTCAGCAGTCCTTGGGAAAGCATTTTGAAGTTTTTCTCAAGTTATCTTTCTTTCTTGGAAGTATACTGCCAAAATGAATTTTGTGAGTACTTAATTGATAAACTGTATCAGCATGTCAATAAAGCAATGAATCTGGAAGTCCCAGCTCTTTGAGTCTGCTGGTCCAAGTGCCCCAATCTCAGGAGCGATTAGCTGAAGAGATGTTTCTGACAGCAGAGTTCCCTGCCAAAGCACACCGTCCATTGGGTTTGCACTCTCCCAACGTGGCTACAGGTGTGGTGCCTGTGGTGCAGGTAACTGTGTCTCAGACTCGCCATCCTGGATTGCCTGCCTCACTGGATGGAGAGGAGTAATCATTTCTGGGCTTGATTGAGCCAAGATACGTTCGTATGAAATGTCTAACATGCTAGAAAAGCCTGTTCCCCTCCCTCGATGGTAAAGGAGAGGGTCCCTAGACCCCTTCTTCAAATTCAGGCTTTCACACTGTAGAGTCTTCTGTGACAGCAGACTAATCCTTTCTGCATAATGAATTTAAAGATGGAAACCTTTGGGCCATCCAAGAAGATTATCTCCATGTTTATATTTTAATTAAGATTTTATTAAATTCTCTAGCTAGTTCTCACAAGCCTCCCCTGCGTGTAAAATACATTTGTGATTGGGGTGTGTGGTGGGTGGAAACAGTGTAAAACGTAGTGTTGGAGGAAGCAACAGTGCTATGGATTATCTTGAGATGAGTTTGATATAGACTCGAAGCTGAGGCGTGGGAATGACTGCACAGAAGTATTACAGTTATCATAAGCAAAATGTCACTTCCATTTCAACTCAGCAAGCCATATAATACTTGCATACTAATTTTCAAAAGATTTCCAAAGTACCTTCTATTTGTATGACATTGTTATCTCTCATCTCTCTACTGTGTGGAAATTAGAGATGGACACAGATGTGTTAACTGGTGATTTTCTTTTTTTGCAGACAGAGCCTCATACCATAGATTATCCATATTATTCAGACTATGCTTCCCTAATCATGCAACCTTGTTCTAAGTTGGAAGTCAGGAACTTCACAAAAGCATTTCTGCCCGTTGCGTATTCATTGATTTGTATCATCGGCCTAGTTGGCAACATCTTTGTAGTGATGACCTTTGCTCTATACGAAAGAACCAAGTCCATGACAGATGTGTACCTCTTCAACATGGCCATAGCAGACATACTGTTTGTTCTCACTCTCCCACTGTGGGCAGTGAATTACGCTGCTGACAAATGGATCTTCGGTGATTTCATGTGCAAAATGACCAGAGGTATCTATGCAATCAACTTCAGCTGCGGCATGCTGCTTTTGGCCTTTATCAGCGTGGACCGGTACATCGCTATCGTACAGGCCACAAAGTCATTTAAACTCAGGGCAAGAACGCTCGCATATAGTAAAGTCATTTGTTTGGCCGTGTGGGTAGCATCCATTTTGATTTCTAGTTCCTCTTTTCTATACAGTGAAAGTTATAGCTTCTCTACCAATGAAACCAAAGAAATTTGTGATCACAGGTTTGACAGAACGTCTGAAAGCACGATGCTGAAATCACTGCTGCTGTGTCTACAAGTTGGATTTGGATTTTTTATACCTTTCATATTCATGATTTTTTGCTATGCGTTCATTGTCAAATCCTTACAACAAGCCCAGAATTCCAAAAGAAACAAAGCAATCCGTGTGATCATCTTAATTGTAGCAGTTTTCCTAGTTTGCCAGGTACCTTACAACATTGTTCTGCTTGTGACAGCCGTAAATATGGGCAAGATAGACAAAACTTGTGACAATGACAAGATAATGGCCTACGCAAAGTACACCACTGAAGCCATAGCATTTTTACACTGTTGTGTGAACCCTGTGCTCTATGCATTTATTGGAGTGAAGTTCAGAAGTCATTTTGTGAAGATAATGAAGGACCTATGGTGCATGAGATACAAGAAATACAACAAACGTAGTTCAAGGACAAATTCTGATATTTATCACTCAAGACAAACCAGTGAAATTGGGACTGACAACGCATCTTCTTTTACTATCTAATACAATTTGAACATTATTATTGAAGGCCTCTTCTCACCAACCAACCCAAACCAGGGTCACTGTGCCTGTGACAGCAAGTCGTTTGGGCTTCCCTGCACCTTTAAGGGAACTCCCATGATGTACAGCTCCTTTCAGGAAAAGAATTAAGATGGAACAATAACACTGTCTTGTGGAAAACTAAAATCTTATTCACCTCTCTTAACATTTACACTCTTCTAAAATGTGCTCTCTTACAGTTATCGGGCAAGTGAAGTTTAGAGGAACCCTCCTTGTTTTCTAAAGAAAAAATGCATCTCATCTGTCCTACACCACTGAAATATCCCAAATGTACTAAGTAAACAAATCAGGTTATATCCAGGGTCATTCTACTTATATTTATGATGTTTCTGTTAATTACTTCTACCTGGAAATCCTATTCAAGCGTAGGTCTGCACTGTGCTTTTGTTGCAGACAGGTCATGCTGTGACAACGCTAACCTAAGGGAGATGGCATTTTGAGCAAAGCATGGCAAGGAAAGCAAACAGAGAAATGAAGAAACAGGCTCAAGGCTGCTGACGTAGCTGGGCTTAGCTATTAGGTGTCATAAATCTTAGACCGGTTCTACACTCCACCTGCTCATCAGGAGCTGCTTACACCAAGGCTGAGGCTGGCCAAAGCCAACAGTGACGCATCTACTGGATGCAGAGAATATTTAAAAACAAATAAAGAGAACACTGACATATCCACAGGAAGCTTTGCTGACATCTCCTGAGATTATCTTCTAAACAGAGAATGCAGCTTTGCTTGAGAGACTCTTGTCTTCGCTTGGCACAGGATTCAGGTGCTGGAATACATCAAAGGTGATCATCTGGTGAACATCTCTTTGTGAAAAGTGGTTTCTAGATGAAATTCACACTCCATTTTTTAGAAGGCGACAAACTCTACAGAACTGCAGTTATTCCAGCTCTGTTTGTTAGAACTTGAACAGTGAAAAAACATGATGCTTTTCTTGGTATTTAGGTACCATTAGCAAAGTTTCCTTAAGAATGGATTTACTAGCAGAAATATGCACATGAAATATACTTTATTAGCTTCAGAAATTCTTAAGGACTCTATCTAAAAACAAGACCAGAATCTGACTTAACTCAGCCAGATTTTTTACTGAGTCAGCATTTTGACTCACTATGAATATAGGAATATTTATAATAAATGCAATCAATTTTACCCAGTCATGACTTCCCTGCAAATCCTCAGTGGATCTTCTGCTCATTGAGTGAGCTTCACCACACAGTAGCAGGATGGCGAGGTAGACAGGAGCAGGAACTGGAGGGTACAGGGGCAGGATGGAGGAGAGAAGAGGAGCACCACTGTTTGCAGTCTCCTGAAGTACCTACCAGACCTCTGCAGTTCTGCTGCAATGGAAGCACAAGCCACGATGGTGTCTGGATTTGCTGTTGCGTGGGACATTACACTCCTATGGCTGTGTACATTTAGTCAATTTTCAGCTTGCTGTTTACTTTGTTTGTTCATTTGTTTGGTTTTTTAAGTTCATAACTGAAGAGACAGTCGTCTTTACAGTCCAGTGTGAGGGTTTTAAATATCGATGCCAGGTGTGATAAAGATTGCATATATTTATCATGACTGAACGGCAACAAAATACGATACAAAATTATGTAAATGCAGATGCATACATTTGCTGTATATAGCACTGATGATTTTCTGGATGAGAATTCAACAAATAAAAATGTAACTGAAAAGGAAAAAAATCCCCTCAAATCTAAGAGTTTCTTGCTACATGTATTGCCTTGAAACATTTTTTTTATTCTGTGCAAAATCTGTCATATCTGAACAACATAACATCTCTCCTTCAGAGGCTGCGTGAGAGGGTCTGCCCTAGGGTGGGAAGTCCATGCCTGAAGCACACCGAGCACTATGGCGGCTCTTGGGCAGAGCCCCACGAGGCTGGAAAGCATACCCTTACCCTGCTGCTGGCCCTGCTGCCATGCCTGCACTGGCCTTCGGCCACTGAACAACCCAAATGCTGCCCCAGTGGCCACCGGGGTGGGCCTGGGGGGTAAGACGACGGCCAAGGGGCAGTTGCTGACCGTCACTGTCACCATCCCGCCAGAGGGGGATGACTGACAGACGTGTGCGCCACAGGCATCGTGAAGACCCTGGTAATCGTGAGGGACCCTAATGAGTTGGAAGTGGTGGTGGTGGGACATCTGCCTCATGTGGGGGCAACACAGCCTCCTGGCTGCTGTCTTGTGGGAGGGTAAAAATGCTAACTGGAAATGACACAGAAAAGCAGAAAAAGTACCCATGGTTCTTGTCAGTGAGAAGTGTCATGAAGGGAAGGGACACATGGTGTGTGTGTGAGACCAAAATGGTGCTTGCGGTATGAATTGTGCTGATGTCAGGGTCTTATGAAAAATCCCACCTGAGGTACAGCCAAAATCTTGATCACCGTGAATGATCATCTTGTCTTTGGGAGAAACGGGGATGAAGGGTAGGACAGGCTCCCAAGGAGCTGCTGAGCAGGTAGAACCGCAGCTCCAACCCGCAGGCATAGTATAATAAAAGCCAAGGAAATTATTTCACAAAACCACTGACAGAGGCTCATGATCTGGTTTTTTAGGCCACTCCCAAGCAATCAGGATATTCACTCCTACCACCACCTGTGGGTTAGGAGCTCATACTCTCTTTGAAGCAGTCCATGCAAGGTAAACTCCAAAACAAACAAACAAAAAAAAAACCCAGGAGGATGTTTCACCCTTAAATTGTACAACACCCATAGCTCTTAATTCTCTCCTGGGTGATGTAGTTGCAGGTTCTTCAGGCTGAAGAGGGAACTAAATGACATCTTCTCTACTGTGGGTGAATGACCTGGTAATGACGTGACCACTAAGCAGCATTGTTCTCTGGGCAGCTTTGAGCATAGTTAAGTTCCTTAAAACAAATTCTCCATTTTTGGCTGAATGAACTCCACTATCTAACCTGAGCTGAAAAGTGTCTGGGTTTTATCTAGCCAAGAGAACAAAAGCTATTAATTGAAAACTTATTTTGATGATGAAAGTTCTTATCCAAGTCAGGATCCCTTTCCCTACAAACTGAAAAACCTGTTGGTTGCACAATTTTTTCTAGCTGACATCTTGCCCATCTTTTGCTAGTATTCAGTTTTTAACCTATGAATTTCTGGTAGGTATCAGATGGAGTTTTGCTTCTAGTCCACTTATTTTGCTATTATTTTTTGCTAGTATCAAGTATATTTTTATAAAAACATTTTCTAGGTTCTGTATTTCATTACAAAACAGATAAACAAACAAACAAACAAACAAAAAAAAACCCACCAAAAAAACCCCAAAACCCAAAAAGCAGAATGGAAGAGAAAAAGGAATGCTAAGATAAGGAAAAGGTACTGTTTGTTAGAATGCATGAATGATGTGTATTTATGGTAGATGGTTTGATTTCTAGGAGAGATCCATTTACAAGAGCTAAAATAGTCTTATTAATGTATCCTTGTTGAATTAGAATCAGAATCATAGAAACCCTAAGGTTGGAAAGGACTTCCAAGGTCAAGTCCAACCGTCAACCTAACACCACCATGCATACTAGATCATGTCCTGGAGTGCCATGTCTACACATTTTTTGAATGTCTCCAGGGATGGCGATTCAACCACCTCTCTGGGCAGTCTGTTCCAACGCTTCACTACCCTTTCCATGAAGAAGTTTTTCCTAATATCCAACCTAAACCTGCCCTGACGCAACTTGAGGCCATTCCCTCTTGTCCTGTCGCTTGCTACTTGGGAGAAGAGACCAACATCCACCTGGCTACAACCTCCTTTCAGGTAGTTGTAGAGAGCAATCAGGTCTCCCCTCAGCCTCCTCTCCTCCAGATTGAACAACCCTAGTTCCCTCAGCTGCTCCTCATAATATTTGTTTTCCAGTCCCTTCACCAGTTTTGTTGCCCTTCTCTGGACACGCTCCAGCAGCTCAATGTCCTTCTTGT
>VWZZ01000543.1:17689-64740 GCA_013399095.1 Psophia crepitans
AGCCAGGACTGCTGATAGATGATGGCTAGTGGCTTGGCAAGCTGCTCCGACAGCTCCTGCAGCATTCTGGAATGGATACCATCCGGCCCCATGGACTTGTGCAAGTCCAGGTGAAGTAGCAGGTCATAAACTGCTTCCTCCTGGATTATAGGGGGTATATCCCATTCTTCTATGTCTTCTGGCACCAGGGGACAAGTGCCTTGGGGGCTGCTGGTGTGGCTACTAAAGTCTAAGGCGAAAAAGGCATTAAGTACCTCAGCCTTATCCTCATCCTTGGTGGCCATGTTCCCTTCCGCACCTAATAAGTGAGGGAGAGTCTCCTTAGCTCTCTTTTTGTTGTTAATGTATTTATAAAAGCACTTCTTATTGTCCCTTACAGCAGTGGCCAGATTGAGTTCAAGCCAGGCTTTTGTTTGCTTTCCTCAAACCTAAGGTTTGTGGCTGAACTGAAATTGCGGAAGATCATTGCCTACTCTCTCCACCAGTGCACCCCTTCCTACAGCGATGTTGCTGCTTCTTGTCAGTGAAGGAGGAAGAAAGAAACTAATTTTCTCCAAAAATAGTGTAATTTTCCTGCTTTCAGTCTTTAAGTGCTTTTATCTGATTTTAACAGGTTTGATAATGGTAAGCTTTTACCTTACCATGAAATGTTCACTGACAACTGGGACTGCAGTGTCTGGAGGGGCAACAGCCACAGGGGCAGCTCTGCCTCGTTGTTGTCTCAATAATTATGAATGCCTAGGCTGTGTGCTTATTGTGCAAGTCCAACAACAAGTATTTCTGCTGGTTTTGCTTACCAAACACTCGATAATATGTTACTCTTCTGGATTTTTTTAAAATATGAGATTTCATTTTATCATTTCTGGATTTTTTTTCCATTACAAACACATCAAGTTACTTGGAAATATTTGCTGGCAAAACACCTGTGTAAGAAACTTCTTGCCCTAAGTGTCTTCTTACAGGTCTTGTATTCTCAGGTAGGACTTTGTATCTGACTGAGTTCAGCTCACACCTTTTAGCAGTGTTTCATTCACATATATGATTTGGGCTTTCAGCTTATTGAAAGTTCCCCTCACTCAGTCGAGGGGCACCAATAACTTTTCAGCCTTAGCAAATATCAAGCTATGCCCCAAAACAATCCCAAAAATGGTGCAAAAAGTAGGAGAAGAAGAATGTAATCAACTGGAATAAATCCTGAAGTTTCTTCTCAGTTCACACCCGTCTTTAAATTCTGTGGAAAACTAATACAACTATTTTTTTTGGACTTTCAAAACTCAGCAGCAGCAGCGCATTACTGCTTTGCACCAAGAGGTGCTGGTTCGTTACCGTTACAGTAAGAAAGGCACACAGACACTCACTTCTCAGAGAGAGTGGAAACTTCTCTCTCTGGATTTCCAGTTGAGTGTATTATGGGAGAATATTGAAGGACAATTTCATTTTATACATTTCAGAATATGAAAGCCAAAGCAATTTGTAATATTCACTAAGAATGAAAATGCTCAAGAGATTTAAATGAAGACCGAATTTTGATACAACACAGGTAGAATGAAATTATTGGCAGAGAATATAATAAAATTCTGTATTTTGGTGCTCTGCTATATAGGAAGAAATTCTTTACTGTGAGGGTGGTGAGGCCCTGGCACAGGTCACCCAGAGAAGCTGTGGAGGCCCCATCCCTGGTATGTTCAAGGCCAGGTTGGATGGGGCTTTGGGCAACCTGGTCTAGTGTAGGGTGTCCCTGCCCATGGCAGGGGGTTTGGAACTAGATGGTCCTTGTGGTCCCTTCCAACCCAAACCATTCTGTGGCTCTATGATTCTATGATAATATGTGATCTCTGATAAGGTAATGGTTATTTGGTGGTGACCGCAGTGAATTGCGTGGCAGACTTTTTGTTTGCACGGTCTTTAATTAAAATATTTTTGTGAAAAAATTACTTCCAAATACTGCTTCACTGTAGAGATGTTCACAGGAGTTTTAAGAAAATTTTATGCATTCATAATAAAAGCTAAAGTAACTGGTTTTAAGGAAAAAGGGGAGAAAGAAGTAAAATAAAGGCAAATAAAGGACTGAATCTGGACTGAAGCACAAAATCCATGTTACATGGATTAGACATTCTTAGACCTTTGTAAAGGCCCTCACAGCAAAGTGCAAACCCAAAAGGTTTCCTTGAAGGGTTCTGCCTGGACACCATGGTGGTAAACAGTTTATGAGCTTTCTGTCACTGCCTTTGATCACTTGAGGAAAAAAAAAAGTATTTATTGTTAGGGTTATAAAACCATTTTTTTAGGAAATATTCTTGACTCCATCTTCTCTGCTGACTTTACCCTGCAAGAGAACTTTTGAGAATGCAGTTATCAGAAATCTCAAAATCTGCTTCCTCCTAGAAAGGCAGCTAACATGCCTAAGACGTGGGCAAACTTGGGTACTCCAGAGTGTCTGACAAAGTCCAGCAGATAACTGGAGCATACAGGAATCTTGTTAGATGTGGAATAATTCATATCCCTCTTGCCTCAGGATAGGAGCCAAAGCATCTGGGTGGACTGAAAGGATAAACAAAGCTACCACAGGACGGTGCAGGATATGAGGTCTGACAGCTACGAACACACTGGGTAATGTTTACAGCGTGTGTTCCCATACAAGTCTTCCCATGGACCTTAACATCCCATAGAACCAGGCATCAGAAAAATCTCCTGGGGGAGACGCTAAAAGGAAACATCGGTTGTTATAGTATCTGACACCAGCTGAGACACACTCATACATGCAGGGTTCTGGTTGCAGGGGTGTTTTATGCTCCCAGATTCCCAGGTAGTGACTGCCACTATCAAATACGTTGTGTTTGGATGGGGAAGCTTATCTGGAAGACTTGTGCACAAAAGGAGCTTACAGTGAGATTTTAAAACATCCGTTATCAAAGAAGAACCACAATCCCAGCTGTGAAAATAATGCTGCCCATGGAAGAATGTTGCACAGGAAAACAGGGCTCAGTGGTAGCTGGCAGAAAGTCAGTTTTGTTGCTGTAAGCTGTATTCACATTATTGCCATTAGGCTGTTATTGCCAGCGTAGCTCCACTGGCAAAGTCCTCCTCTTGTGGATTTGGTTCAAGGTAGGCTGATAACTCCAACTGGAAAAGTGGGTATCACAGTATAAACCACATGAGGCAGCTGTGTGGTATCACCTAGTTCAGAAATATGGCAGTGCTCCAATTTAAAACTGTCTGCAAATTACCGTTACTATCTTCCTGATGCAAGTGTGGAGGCTTGGGTCTATTTAGAAACTGTCTGGGTTCTTTATCAGTCTGAGTTTAGTAGCCAGTAAGGTATAAAAAATGCCACTGCTCATGGATTATGAATTTTTGAAATTTCCCATTTAATACCATGACATGTTGTGAGGCACTGATACTATCCTGAGAATCCCTTAAGATTACTTCAGAGAGCATGCATTTTTTAGCTGTAAATTTTTTTTGATTACTATATTCTTAAAAATAATCTGTGTGCTTCAATCTGTTTGCTCGCTCAGAATAGCGTAAGGTTCCCCTCTGGCGGTTGAAGCCCGTACAAGCTGTCTGAAAGTGTAACGCAGGGTCTGCGCTGTAGGTTTTTGTCATCTTACATGGCAAAGGATGCACAGGAGTGTCAGACCTTAAATGCACGTTATTACTTTGTAGATGTAATCAAAGCTTCTTTGCAGCCTGAATGGGCAGAGACATATTACAGAGCACACTGTGGGCACACAGTTTACTTCCCCCCCCCCCCNATGTCCTTTTTCATCGTTGTGAGCTTGAGTTGTCTTTGGGTAATGAAGAATATGTACCCATTTATACCAGTACAGATACCAATTACTTGAACTTTCTCTCTCGGGGGCGGGGGCATTCTCCAGCTAACAGAAACCTTTTTGTGCTTCGTGGCAGATACCAAAGCCTGCAGAGATTTAATCTCTGGCCTTTTTTTACTCTGCCTGCAAACTTCTCTTCTAAGACACAGCAGCAGATAATACAAGGGCCAAAACATCACACACCCATTTCAGAATGTCAGGCTCACTTGCTGGGAGCTGTTTGGTGAATTCCTCTTCTGCCTCGGGATTACTTTACAGAAATGAGCAACAGGAAAGGACATTTGGCATCCATTCTCAAACTGCTTTTAATTACTACTCTGCTTTGGGGTTAAATTATAGTGAGTTGCCTATGCTTACTTGTTTTGTCTTAGGGAGGTACTGTTTTTACTTCACCTGCCAATAGGTAAACTGATTCCAGTTCCACCCTGAAAATTCCACATATCCTTTATTGCCAGGGATTAAGCAGAATTATTGAAAAGGATTGCACTGACCTTGTGGCAGTCCCTTGCAGAGGCAAATGTCTGTATTATATGTAGAGCTTTCTCTCCAGATCTAGTTGTACATGGTTCCGATATCTTCCTCATAAGCTCTGTGTAACCAATAAGTGTATTTATGAATGTATTTGTATACATGTATTTATATATTATCTATATATTTATACACTTATGTAGTGCTTCCTAGTTTGTGAACTTTCAGGTCTCGCTTTAATTCAGCTTTTATCTTCCTTAGAATGCTCATCAGAGGTTTTTGTGTCCTAAGTGTTCCTGCCGCTTCATAGGTGCCTGCTTCGCAAGTCTCTGGGATCAGTTCCTCAGCTAGGCAGCCCCCAACTAACTGTACAGCAGGGTAGGCTTCAGGTGGTTTTGGGATGAGTTTTGCTCGCGTTATATTTTCTCCTATTATCTTTTCTTCTTGAATATGAATATTTTTGGATAAAAGAGGATTGCCAACATCTCACCATGTTAATCCCATGGATGCTGAGTCACAATCTCACTGTGGGAGGGAGGGCTGGTGTGAGAGGCTTGGAAAAGAAGTAGGCAGTGAGGGAAATATAGCATATGTATAACATGAGACAACACGAAAAAATGTAGGACACTTTTGCATTTCCAGAGAAACTAGGACATGCTGACCGATTTTGTTTAGCTTCATGTAATTTGTGATCTCCTGCATTTGCTTTCAAATCCAGCCTAGACTTTTTGTTGGGGCAGGTGAAAGGCACTGAAGTGCAGCTGGCTTTCACATAACTGACAGGGAGAAGCTATGGGATGTGTTCATAGGCAAGAGGATTTTGTTTGGCTCAGCTTCTGCTGCCTACAGGTGTATTTTTTCACATCCTTTTTTCAGTGTGACTGAGAACAAATCAACAGGAAGGGCAATAAACTGTAAAGTGCAGGTATGTGTGAGGAGGTAGGGGGAGAGGTGTGTACACAGAAAGAAATTTGGAAAAAAAGACTGAAGTTGAACTATAAAATTTCCATATTGGAAAAGCAGTTCTTTCTGGAACTGTATTAATTTATTTTATTACTCATAGGATTCTAACTTTAGTTGATGAAACAGAAAACACAACCTCATCACTTCCTCCAAACCTCTTAACTTAAGGGAGAGAACTGGGTCTAAGTAATATCTGGTCCCCAGCCAGTCACAGGTCTCTTCTCCGACTTTTTGCTTTTCCTTTTGTTTTTTCTTCCTTTAATTTGCTTGTCTTTCTCTTGCAGTGCAGTTTGTTTCTTATTTTGCGTCTCTGTAGTACTAGGTGAACTGGTCTTGCAGTAGACAGAAGAAACCCAGGAATCTAGTAAAGGTAGCTGACCACTAAATGGATGTTCCTTCTTCAGTGACTTTTACTCGGCTCCAGCAGTGTGGAGCACCCCTGCGCAAGCCAAACAAGGCAGCTATTTCAGTGCTTCTATCTTTCCTCCTCTGATTTACCTCCCATTCCCTCTTCTTGACCTAAATGCTCCGGGAGGACCAGCGAGCAGGGAAGCAGGGGTTGCCACTTTGGTCTGGCTGGAAGAGCTGCTGCCCACCTGGCACTGGTGGCGCTTGCTAGCCTGTTGCTTCCTGAGCAGCCTTCCCGAGCTTCTGCAGTGTAATTCCCATCTGTTTAATAGCCCAGCATATCTAAAGAAAAAAGAGGGAGAGAAGAATTATTAAGATGCTTTTGAGTTGCATTTTCAGAGCGTTGATCATATTTAACAGGTAGCTAAACCATCCTGCATTTAATAGAGGTCCTTTTCTATACGGCATGGTGTTCAAATGAGAAAGGAAAAAAAAACCAAATCCCAAACCAAAATTAATTCAGGATTTTTCTGCTGTGACAATAATCTGCTGTAGTGAAACTTGAATGAGCAATATGCAATGCAACAGAAGTCTCTCCTGGGGCTTCTTCACGGGGGCCAAGATTATGCAATTCAAGCACCCTGGCGTATTCTAAGCGGTAACTAATAAATGAGCTGTGCTTAAATGGGAGTAACTCCTGTCAGCTAGGTTATTATACTGAATTCTGGATACCGTAACTAAGTTGCTAGTAGTGTACACTCAAAACTAGCAAACAAATCACACTAACAAGTTACCGATTCAGGAAGAGCAAGCAGGTTGGCTGTTGCAGCTAGGTCTGTTGCAGCTGCTGTTGCAGCTAGGTTGCAGCTAATTATGGAGGTAGGTTGCACTACTGCTACTTTTCTCCACGTCGCAGCGCAGGCTGTGGGGGGCAGACGGCTGCCCGTGCTGCCAGAACCTGAGTGAAAAGGAGAGACTTAAAAAAATAAACCCCCCCAAAATGAGTCTATGGTCTACGTTTTGGCTGCTTTGAAAGACTCCAGCTTGCTAGTGAGGTGGCTGACAGTGTCTTGCTGGGAGGAGGCCTGGCATCCACTTGGAGAAAGAAGGGAAAATACTGGAAATGACAATGTTAAGGTACGCAGACCTCACAGAAAAATATTGATGCAGCAGAGGTGACAGGCAGGGGTTCAGCTGCGCTGCTTGGGGTGAGGAGCAGTGTCACAGGCCACAGGACAGGCTTCAGTGATGCTCCTCTCGGCTACGGAGGCATCAACAGTGCTCCAATAGCAAAAATTGAGATAACGTGTGTAGAACTGGCCATAGATAAGAAATAATTTGCTACTGTTTGATGTCAGTTTTAGCAGCTGTCAAACAGTATCTTTCAAATCACCAACCATTGTGGACTAATCGAACCAGTAACAACTTAACACAAATAAATAGCTATGTTCCTCACCTTATAATAAATGTGTGATTTCCTATTACATCACCAAACAAATTCATATTGCATAAGAAGAATAAATCTCAATGTATAATGAAAAATAAATGAATATAAACATATCACAAACCCACTAATAATTTTAAAAAATATGATCATCCAATACACCTTCTAAATGTACATGTCAGCACACCTCTTACAACAAAAGACTTGAAGATTAAATCCTAAATACCAATAGGAACTACCTAGAAACTCCATTTTGTTTAGCTTGATACTGGTCTTGCTTTTCTCTTGAATCACTTGAGGTGTGAAGAGTTAGATATTGCTTTGGTATTACTGATAGCTTTGTTTTCCCCTATAAAGTTCTGTGGCTAGCTAAATATTTGTGGAAATTATTCTGTATTTAAAAAAAAATAAAATTTGTGTTGATTTGTGATATTTTCCATTGTATTAGTTTAGGCATGTCCCAAAGCAGCATACAGAAGTTAATGGGAATTAATGGACAAACACAATCCTTTTTATGTTATTGTTGTGTTTTATATTGTCTGTTCATCTTTACAGAAGCCAAATATAACCCATGAAGCAGCTGCATACTTATTTGCATAAGCAGTTTATATAATAAAGTGTTGTTTCACTATGGGGCTGTACTATTCCCAGCAGAGAAGGATTAAGAACTGTGCCTGGGATTGTTAGGTATCAGAGCAATGCAGATACAGAGTGATAAAAAATTCATCAGATTTTGGAGAATGCAGTGAGTGCAGGCGCAGTTCAGCACTTCCATGCTTGTTGAATATTTTATATTCTGTGCTGCTTGAAAGAGAATTATCACCGCTGATTTATGCCTCTTTGTTCTGTCTGTCCATATGCATCGAGTTTCCGTCTGCTGCTCCACTCAATAATACAATTTAAAAAGCAAAAGGAAAATTTACAAATATGAACTTCTCATTGCTGTCTCCAGTAGGAAGACACCCTGGGGAACTGCTCCAGGGTGTAGGAAAATTCTCCTCCCCTAAGCCTTTCGGACAGTGCCAGGGGAAGGGGGCTCCCCTGGGTACCCCTGCCACGAACAGCTGTCGCGGGGTACGGGGCCGTCTTCCACAGAGGCCTGCAGGCCTGAGCAGTTACCTTCCTAATGTTATTTTGGAGGATGTCGTGGTTTGGCCCCAGCCGGCNCTTTCGCTTAGATTTCTACTTGTTTTCAGGGGAATTTGTGAGGATTTAGCAGTTTCAAAGATCAGGTCATGAGTGCTTACACCTACTGACTTCTATGCGTGCAGTTAACACATCAAGTGCTTTAAAACTACATGTGTGGAAGGCTCTGTGGAAGTACCAAGTATTTTACATATTTATTTTGTCTTATATTTATCAGGAGAGCAACTGGAATAAAGCACGCTCATCTTTATAATGGTTTTCAAACTACAAAACCCTGCTAAAACAGAGAATGCCTGCAGACACTTAACAGTACTGCCATCAGCCTGCGATCTTCAGCCTGTACTGCGCTTCCTTGATGTGCGAAGGTGTTTCTGCCTCACACGGAGTAGTTTTGACCGCTTTGGCGTTATTTACTGAGGAACCACCTTGTTGCCTGGTGAGGGGGAGGGTTTGTGTGGCTTTGACTGAGTGATGGAGTCCAGGAAGAACCGCAGGGCCCAGGGCTGTGGGTGAGAGCTTCTGTTTGCTCACTAATTCCCTGGCAATCAGGACAATGAGAAAGCAAACACTGAAAAGGTTCATCATAGAGCAAGTTTTAGTGCTCTGTTTCTTACCCAGACTAAGGTCAGCTGCCAGTCTAGGCAGTGTTAACTTCTATAAACAAATGATTCATTACCTATGAAAACTCATACGTTAAGAATATACCTTCTCCTCCTCTTGCTGAGATTGCAGTATATAAAGCTGATGGAGAAGATCAACTATGATGGGGAGTTATTGGATTTTCTTTTTTATTTTAAGGAGGTAAAAAGCTGACACTGTCAAGTTAGTCACTCACAGACCTCCTTATCAGTGTTAAGGTTTGAACGTCTTTTCCTTGTTGATGATTTCTTGGAGGTTTCCTCACAAAATCAGGTTCTTCATAATATTTTACTCGCTGTGCAGTGGGTGTGGTGCCTAAAGTGAGGTTTGTGTTTAGAAAGACTCTTGGCAAGTGTCACCTGTTTCCAGATCCCACCATTCTTAGTCTTCAGATTATATTTCCTTCGTTTGTATTTTGGAGAAAGCATGACCAGGACATGGAGTCTCCATGCACCTGGGGCAAAATGTGATGCCAGTGGGACAGGCCACCAACAGCCTTTGTATTGCCCCTTACTACTGAGAGTAGTAACCTTCATGCTGGCAGCTGCTAACTGCTCAGCATTCAAACTTTGTACAGCTAAGTGATTGTTGTGGGTATATTTTCTTTCCTAGGTTAAAAAAAAAAGTCAAACAACAAAAAAATACCCAACCAACCTGCATATAGTGCTAAACTCAGAAAAAACACTGGCAGGTTGGAGCTTTTAGCTCCACTTGAGTTCAGATTGAAGTGGGGATCCATAGGAGAAGCAAATTCCTGTATCCTGTGCAATACCAGGATACAACCACTACTGCTGTTGGCAGCAGAGGAATGGGGAGACTTGGGAATTTGGTCTTCCCTCCAAAACCAGAGAGGGAAGACCAAATTCCCAAGTCCTGGGCTCTACTCTTCTTTAAATGTGATTTCTTAGCCCATTCTTTCTGATCTGTCTCTGTCCAGTCCTCTGTCTTCACTACTCCTGCTTCCTTTTTTTTCTTTTAGGTTTGGGGGTTTTTTTTCACTCCTATTGAAGATCCATTCCGTAGGGTTCTTATTTTAGCACACAAGCACCTGCCCAGACAGCCTGGACTTCTATTGTTTCAGATTTGTAGATTTCTGAAAAGTTTCCAATGGAACCGTAGATTACTCTAAAGGGAGTTTAAGCCTGCAAACAACACAGCGTTTCCTAGCTACGTGCGATGGACCTGTCAAAGGAGGTATTGAACCTGGTAGGGTGTGTATACGTCTTACGCAAACCACTTACATTAAAGTAGGAAGGAGGAATTAAATCATCTCCTTGTGAGCGAATGTTCTTGGAGACTCCACGTTTCTCAAAGACTGCAAATAAACCACCTTTGAATCGTCCCGTAGCAGACAAGATGGGGGAGCTCACTAGTTTCAGCTGTTGAAATATACTCCCCCACCCCAATTTTTTAAGGTAAGCAGCCTGTCCCCTGTCTCGGAAGGGCTGGAGCCCAGTGCCTGAGGAGGGGAAGCAGAATGCTTGTGTTGCACAGCTGTCTCAGCCACAGTGGCCTCAGGGAGAACGGATGCAAACTGTAGCGGTGTTATTCTGTCTTTTTGAAGTAAACATTCTTCTGAGCTACTTAAACTTCAGGCAGTTTTCTAGTAATGTTTTCCTTTGTTTTATTTAGTTTTGGATTTTTTCACATGCCATTTGTTTTCTCCTGCTTCCTCCTGTTTTCTCCATTCCCTGCTTTCCACAGTTATCTTTGGACATTAAGCACTTTCTCTGAATTTAAAGGCTGAAGATCTAGCTGAAAGACAAGGTCAGGACTCTTTGGCAAATGCTTCTAGTGGTGAATAGGGTTTGGGTTTTATTGTAACAGAGTCTTATTCCTATTCCTGGTTTTCTGAGACTTTAGGATTTAATGGTGAGAGAACAGGCAGTACATCTAAGCCATTTTACTGGCAGAAATACTGTGATTTTATAGGTTTTTTTGTATTGCATGTATCCTAACAGTATTATATATATGTATGTTTATATTTATATATATATTTATATATGAAAAATATAAAAATATAAATATATATGCATGTTTTACAGTTTCTGAAGTCAGAAGATACTCCACATTCAGTCCAGGCTATAAAACCAATCTCTTGAATGAAAAAGAAAAAAATAAAAAAAGAAAGAAAGAAGGATTTACTATGTCAGTACGACACCTTTGCTCATGATGGTTTTTATTGCACATCCTTAACATGGATTTTGGAAAGCAGGGCATGGAAGCGGTTGCTTTTGAGGAGGAAGATCGTACGTCACAGCAGACTGCCAGTGATCTGGTAAGCATGGTACCATCTTCCACAATACCAATCGAGAAGGTCATGCCTTCTTTATCCACAGGTTGGGTTGACAACATGAATGAGTCCTCCAGCAAGCAGTGTCCACTTCTATACAGCTCAGAAGCCAGTGGTATGGTTGGTGACTGTAATGATTCAACAGATACCTTGGGCCATGACCCAGCTTTCCAGTATGCAAGGCAATTCTGTTATTTTGCCAGCTCTGATATTTTTCCTCAACAGCTGGTTTCCAGTGAAACCTAGACTGGAATTCATGATGCCAGTGACACCTTGGAAATGTTCGCTCCTCCTCTACTCCCTGCCTTAGAGCCTGGGATGAACCATTGTGCTCCTGCCTACAAAAACATGGAACAGGTTAATTTGCTTTAAATAATCACTGAATTTACATCTGCATATTGCATATTTCTAGCAGTCGCACAGCCTCTTCAGGACAGTAACTTTTGTGTCTGTGTACAGGTAGGAAGTTTTACTTGCAAGCACTGGGAAATGCGTCATAACCCTGTGTTAAGGGTTTGCATGTTCTGGTTCTGCGTTCTCATGTGTGCAATGGTTATGAGGCATGTTCATGCTCTTATTTCTGTATGTATTTCTGTCAGTCCTCTTCTCATCCTCCATCTCCTTTTTTAGCTTTTTTCCATTTCTGACTTTTCCTCTTCTTAGTTTTGACAAAGGGATGGACAGAAATAACTCCACAGTATCTCTTCTGCTGAGTGCTCCATGTGCTTCTTATAAGATAGTAAACAATACAGTGCCTCAGTTGCACATTTTAAAGAAACTCATGTTTCCAGTACAGTTAAATTTATTATTTAGGATGTGTCTCTACTGGCAGTTCTCAATCCTTTCTCCACTGGAAGACTATCATAATTTTAGGCTTTTTTTTGATTACAGAAAAATCAGAAGTACCTGTGTTAACAAGTCTGAACCATCTGCCTCTTGCCACAACCCCACCTCACCTCAGGACTTCTTTTCTTATTGTTGTTGGTACCAGAAACATCGAGAAATGTAGTTTGATACTGTATCTTCATGATATTTTCAGACTTCGGGGCAGCAGGACCAGGTGATGAGGCAGCATGTGGAGCAGCTGCAAAGGCTGGTGGCTGAACAGCAGAAAATCATTGCGCTTTACAACCCAGGTACTTGAGGAATCCCTCCTGACGCTGCCAGCACCCTTGCTTGCTGGTGCTTGCACTCAGCAATGAAATGCGGCAGTTCCTTAAAGAAAGAGGTTTGGTGGCTGCTTTCAGTGGCTGGGAGCTCTTCCTCTGGTAGTTGGACCAAAACATTCATTTCTTTACACATGTTATGCACAAGCTGTAAACCACAGGAAACATTTCCTTCCACTTTTGTACACTAAAATCCCAGGAGAACTGTAAGGAGCAGTCCTTTATGTTTAATAACAGACTTTCTCTGCAAGCTTCTATTGAAGTATGGATTTGAATGGTGCTGCAGAAAATTATAGTGCAGTGGTGAGCATTACAGAAAACCTGAAATATCCTTTTTTCCTGTACCTCTACATGAAAGTTACAGTTTTTCTGTAGAAAAAAGGAGAGGAAGAAAGTCAACACACCATGCTTCTGTTAAGACTCTTACCTTTAATAGTACAGCCTGTCCCTCACAGCATGATACAACTCCTCAAACAGCTTCATTTTACCAATGGCATTGCCAGAAAACACCTTCTGCTCAGCAAGCAGAAAAAAAGGACACATGCCCGTCCCCTCCCACCCCCCACCTTTCCACCCTGTCAGCAGTATTAGCACCTTGTCGTTAACGTGTGACCCCATGGTGAAAGAAGAATTTAGGGAAATCACGTAGACTTATGACAGCACTGGACAGGCTTTATAAGGGCTGCTTGTGCATAACATCAGGCAGGGAGTGTCCATAAGGGCATAGGAAGACCAGGTGATCTTCGGATTGCTGCTGTGCCTCAGATAACTTGCTGGGGAGCCAGCTTCACCTAACCCATATGGTAGGAACCTGAGCAGCCTAAGGCATCCCCTGTCTGCATCTCTGCATTGATCTGGCATCAGTTTTCTCAGTCTAATTTCAAGCTGCTTTGCCCAGCTGAGGAGCTGCAAGGTCTCATTCTGCTCAGATACCAGAGGACAGTTAGGAGAACTAGGTGGCATGCTACAGTTCAGTGTAGCTTGATGGGGTCGTACAAATAACTTTTTAAAGATGAAAAGCTACATTTTTTTCAAAACTTCCTTCCCATTTTCTAACCATACATAGTGTGAAGAAATCCTGTCAGTTAAAGACAGACATGTCTTTTGCTGTTCCTCCATGCATGTATAAAAATGCTTCATAGCACACCTAGTTTGACCAGTTTGTAGGTCTTATTTTTGAACTTGATGTTGTGTGACAATCAAGTTTTTTGGTTGGCAGGAATAAGCAGGATCTCAACCATCAAGCCTGCAGCCAGAAGCCAACCCACACCAGCTGTTGGTGTGACACACCAGGCCTGGCTGTCATTGTACTGATTTTCCTGATGGAGTTATGCCACTGAAAAATAGCTGTCAAAAGCCACTGCTGTATACTAGGGAGACAGCTTGAGACAGAGACAGAATGACGACTATGGCTGAGTAAATGAAATCTTCATGATCCTGTGCTTTTAGCCTCAGAGAGAAGTCTGGCTGGAATGGCAGGCAAATGCTCAGCAAGCTGCCCGTGATGACCAGGTTGAACAAGTACACAATCTATGGCTTCCAAATTTTCTATTCAAAGCAGAACATCCACAGAGCAATTATGTTGCTCATTAATGCCTGCCCAAATGCTGCAATTAGCAAGAAGCCTCTTGTTACTTCCACTAGTTCACTGTGAGCAGAACAGTTAGGCTGCACCACTTTCTCCAGTTCTCAGGAAGGACTGAACAGTGTGAGAAGGAAAGGGCCCTGGGTCCTGCTATGCTTTGTCATGCAAACTTCTCTTCCCCCTGCCCCAGTGCTCTAAGTTGCTTGAATATTTCTGAAGAAAGGAAGTACAGTTTGTATCATGAGCAAAAGACCAAGATCGGCCCTGAGAAGAAGGACTTGGGGGTGTTAGTTGATGAAAAGCTCAACATGAGCCAGCAGTGTGCTGGCAGCCCAGAAAGCCAACCGTGTCCTGGGCTGCATCAAAAACAGTGCGGCCAGCAGGCTGAGAGAGGTGATTCAGCCCCTCTGCTCTGCTCTTGTGAGATCCCACCTGCAGTACTGCGTCCAGCTCTGGGGTCCCCAGTATAGGAATGACATGGAACTGCTGGAGCAAGTCCAGAGGAGGGCCACAAAGCTGATCAGAGGGCTGGAGCACCTCTCCTATGAGGACAGGCTGAGGGAGCTGGGCTTGTTCAGCCTGGAGAAGAGAAGGCTCCGGGGAGACCTAATCGCAGCTTTCCAGTACCTAAAGGGGGCTGGAGAGGAACAGTTTACAAGGGCATGTAGTGATAGGACATGGGGTAATGGGTTTAAACTGGAAGAGGGAAGATTTAGATTAGATGTTAGGAAGAAAATCTTTAGTGTGAGGTTGGTGAGGCCCTGGAACAGGTTGCCCAGAGAAGCTGTGGAGGTCCCATCCCTGGCAGTGTTCAAGGCCAGGTTGGATGGGGCTTTGGGCAACCTGGTCTAGTGGAGGGTGTCCCTGCCCATGGCAGTGGGGTTGGAACTAGATGGTCTTTGAGGTCCCTTCCAACCCTAACCATTCTGATTTTATGATTCTATGATTCATACAGTAAGAAATACATTTATAGGATGCTGTTTGGGTGTATTTACATTTCCAGATATGTTTAGCTAACATATAAAGCCACAGAAAAAATGGTTACTTGAATGAAAAACTGACAAGAATCTGCACTGAAAGTTCTCATTTGTTAGTGGAGGCAGTGCAAGTTGAGGGTAGCAAAAGACATTGCATAACCTGGTACCATTAAGCTGCAAAGAGGTAAAAAGAGAAGAACTAGTAGGGCTATGATTTATCTCATTATGATAAAGATAATTGCTTTAATATTGCCTTGCATTTCAAGAAATAGTAAAGTGACCAACAGTAAAATCAAAACCTCTTTGAACTACAGGTTGTCATTATAATGTCTCATGGTAACACGGACAGAAGTGGCTCTCCCCACCTGCTAGCTGCATGGTTAGAACATCTGTCCAGAAGTAATGAGATGGGCTTTTTTTTTGAGTCTGTGCAAGACACAATTGAAATCCACAGTGCAGCCATCTTCCAAAAATGCCTTAATGTGGTGGTGAGGCAACTTCAGTTGCAGGCACTCTCTATTCTTCTTATTGAAGTCAGGTCACAGGACAGAAAGGAATCATAGTGTGAAGAAAGAAAATAAGAAGCAAGCCTTGTAACTTTATAAAGAGGTTTATTTCCTGGAAGTAGTGAGCCTGACCTCTAGTCCCTATACAGAACCGCTTACATCTCTTCCACTTGGAAGCCTTCTAATAAAATGCGTAACCAGCCATCCAGAGCTGAAGGGAAAACCTTCCCCTCTTTTGCATTGAGGAGTGCCGCAGAGATACTTTTCAATACTTACCTTTTACCTGCTAAGGGGCTTAAGGCATCCTAGGGGAAATGCATATTTTACATGCTCAGGAGTACTTTGTAAATTCTCTTTAATTCAGCATCTCTGTAGCATATAATGATTACAGCAAGCATGTTTTATGATTTAAATAAATAATAAAAGCAGAATTTGATTATTTCGCTCTGAACATGCAAAACGCCAGAGAACATGAAAGCAAAATTGGTTTTGTGCAATACCAGTTTAGCAAGAGATTCCTAGTCTGGTGCAAAATATTTGTCTTAAGTTTCTCTAATTTTTCTTCTCTGGTAATTATTTTTAGGCTTTTCTTTTTCTCCTGGGGTAGCTTCCCACCTGGCCACGACACCACCCTTGCCGTGCTTTCCGGCTACTTTCATTCCTGTCCAGTTCCCATCAGAAAATTCTTCCCACGTTGAGAGCTTGGAGTGTTTGCAGACCTCACCCTCGGCAATGCGCTCTGCTTGGCAGAGTAGATCCCCGCTGTTCATGCCAAATGAGAGCAGTTCAGAAATCTCAGGAGAGCACGTGCAGCTTTCAGATTCAGGTGGGTAAAAAGCGCCGGAAGTCTGAAGCTAAGGCTGTTGCGCAAATGCTGCGCATTTTTGCCCTTGCTTGTGATTGTCACTGATTTTACTGCAGACCAAGGAAAGGTGCTTTGTTTTTATGGTGGCTTGTAATAGAAGCTTTTAAGGTATTTTAAACTTGATTTTTTAAATTTTTGAATCACAGTCATCTTGCCTTATACTAACAGAAATTGGGCCTTGTAGATACAAATGGAGAAGAAAGTAATTATATTGGAAAAGCTAAGTTATATGAAGTAGGGAATATGTTATATTTATAGGGAGAAGCATAAAAAGGAGGGAGTGGATATAGCTTCCAAAGGTGAGAGAATGTGTTTCATTAGCTAAGAAGGCCTGCTCTTTGTCAGCAATCTCAGTATTTCTCACATTGGTATGGAGTCGCATCATTTGGAGGAAAAACAATGTAAGCTGCTACTTGGCGTCTTCGCTTTGCCAGCCTTTTCTTCTCTGGGAAGATACCAAAGGGTGAGAAAGAAGAAAGAATGATTTGCAAGAAATCAAAAGTTGATTTCAAAATGGGGGGGCAGAGGAACAAAAAGAAGTGGGAATTAAACCACTAAAAAGGGAAGAGGATGTAAATCACACCTGCATCCTGGATTCCTTTGAACTTTTATAGCAAGTCCTGACTGTGATGCTGTGAGACAGTCCTGTAGTACAATGGAAACTTTAATTTCATATTCTTCAAGCTTTCTCAGGACCAGTACTCTCACGGAGTGAGGCTTGTCTGCTTCGTGTGCCTGGCACTATTACTTTCTTGCTGGGTTAGCTTGAACCTGGGTCAGTTGCCCAGTGAAGTTTATCTGGGAGCTCTAGAAATACTTCTTCCAGCACAAATGGGGATGTGAGGTGTCCCATTGGATGAGGACAGCAGGAAGCTGAGAGCAAGAACAAACTAGGATAGGGGCAGGTGTGACTGCGCTTTTTTTGACAGCAGTGCTGACTTAGACCTGTGCGGTGTGTGTAAAACTAAGGCTGGGAGGTGCACAAGCCTGAGCACACCAGGTTAACTCCTGACTGAAGATGGTCAGTGCAGTTGCCTTTGAAATACGCTTCAGCTGAATGTGCGTTTGAGAACTGGGCTGAACCGAGCCCTTCCTGACTGCTGTGATGACTGTGGGTTTTTACTGCTGGAAACATAAACATGAGTGTACCAACAGCTTGTATAACACTCCTCATGCTTATTTAAAGGGATAAGCACCGAGCCATTGCTTCAGTGTAGTGGAAGCCCCACAGAAAAACTTTCCAGACAAGATGGTCAAGAAGACAGCAGAGAAGAAAACAAAGGTGAATTACCCAGCTGCTGGGACACATAGTTCTTGCCTTGCATTGAGAAGTGCTAGTTGAAAATTACAGTGCGGGGGCACCTCTCCTATGAGAGCGTTCTGCAGACAGCACAGCCCCACACATGAGGCTGTCAGGAGGGACACATGGGTTCTGCATCCCTTGAGCTGTCAACCTGCTGTGTCACCTCCGGTTCCTCAGATGTATTCTGGTGCAGGGCAGGTGAGAATGTTGCAGAAACTGCACTGCTCGTCTGCCATCAGACTGCAGATTTTTGGTGTGTAGCTGAGAAAAGCTGAGGGAAGGATGTAAAGCTTTTGTATTCCTGTTGTTGGACCAGAAAGTCCTTCCAATATGTGGCAAAGGACTTCAGTAGCTCCGTGTGTATTAACATGACGAAGTGAGCTACCTAGTTCCTGGCTACAGCAATAGTGTGCAGCATGAATCAGCCAGTAAGGGCCTTTTGCTCCAGTTGACAGGCCTAAGTTGAGCTAAAAAAGCACGTCTGCATTAGCTGACATTTAGAAAAAAGATTAATTGAAGTAGGAGCCTTCTTGTAGTGAACATAGCCACTAAGCTTCAACAGGAAGATGTGTAAATTTGCACTTCTGTGAAATAGAATAGCAAATGCCCAGTGGGAAAGTCTCATGTGTACGATTACCATTTCTTGAACTGTTTATTGAACTGGCTTGCAGGTCACATAATCACAGACATGTGAGTAGTTCACTACTGTCTAGCAAAGTGTCTCCACTGCAATGTTCTGCAGTGAACACAATAATGAAGCATTACAAATCTCTAGAGGCAAGCAGTACAAATACTATTTGCCCTTTCCTTATTTCCAGCAACTAGATTTGAGGATCAGGAGCCTCTTTTTTTCATGGGTTGCATGCTTCCACCTACTTAATTAAATTGTATTCTATGCAGTGTTTTCAAAAAATCAAAATCTTGTATATGTTGTTGAAAATATAAACCTAATTTATTTTATGTTTATTTTTCATTTATTCATTCTGTAAGGGCTTTGTTTTAATTGACCTTTTTCCTGCTGGTTAGATAACAGTCAATTAAGAGAAAGGAGTTTCCCCGAAACTTTTTCTGCAGTCAAAGAACAACAAAGAGAACAGATAAAGGAGGAGATTTCTCCATCTCCCTCTGGCACAGAGGGGAAGATGAAGACTGGAAACATAGAAGACAGGTGAGAAATGTTCTTAGTCAGTCAGGCTACAAAAGCATGTTTTCCTTGATTGTACACATACTGTATGTGTTATATTTGCAACACAAAGGCTCTTTCCTTTGCTTGAGAGTGGCAGGTATGCATGGGCAAAGATTGGACAGGTCTAGGGACTGGCCCTTGATCTACTTCTACATAGCAGAATGCTGGTTTAGCCAATTTAAATGAGCTGGTTATGCAACTCCGATCTTCAAAGTAGAGAAGTAAGGCAAAAGTTGGCAGAGAGAAATAACATCTTTTGTTATGCCATCATTTCTTCTGCAGTGGCCATCAGTTTATGATGGCAGCATCAGTCTGAGTAGCTCATTCATCCTTGTTCATAGAATCATTAAGGCTGAAAGAGACCTCAAGGATCATCTAATCCAACCGTTCTTTCTCTACCTCTTTAGCTGTGCCAAGACTAATTTTTTATGTGCCTATATAGTGAACAGGTCAGTGAAGTAATCCTTGTTAAAATTATCTGAGGGAGGAGAAATGTAACTTTTAACTTGGATTGGTTCTTTGATCTGGTTCCTCACTGCATTGCAAAAGGAGTTGTACCAGCACACTGAGGGGGTGCTCATGGCTAGGCAAGAATGGGTAAGTTTGCATTAGTGATGGAAGAAATACTCATGTAGTTGTTACCTTTCCTCAGCTGATGCAGATAGAAGCAGTAGCTTTTTGGCACACTGAGCCTTGCATTAAGTGTAAAAGAAGCAGGAAACTTCTAGGCAAGTACAGGCTGAGGGTAATTGTCAGGAGTGTGTTCTAGTACGTTAACCATCTGGGAGTTGATTGGAGAAGAAAGACGGGGACCTCCAGAGCAGAAGCCTAGGAAGAGGTGGCAGGACCATAAGCACCTGTGGGCAAGTGGGCCTGTCCATGTACACCTTTTTGGGTCAGTGGTGAGCTTCTGAAGTCTGTCTCCCAGTCACCCCACTTGTACCTTGGTTCACATATGGTCTTAGCATGAGCCGGGAGAAACTAAACCACAGAATATACTCTAGCTCCTTGTGACATTTTTGCTGTGGGATCAGGCTGGAGTTGGTTTGAAGTAAACTTCCCTGAAATGCTTATAGTCTAACGCTGAGTCCTCAGCAGCAACAGTTTTGGTCTAGAGATCTCATCCTATTGGGCCATGCTGCATGCCAATGGACAGAGCCAGACTGACAAACAGATTATCCGCAGTACAGTGGTGTTAAGTAGAGGTGGGATATAGAAAGAACAATAATGTGCTGCATACACAGTACCTCTATTAAACCCAGGATTTTAAAATATTCACTAGAAATTATGAGTAAGTTACTAAATTAAGGCTCTAAGCACATTTCCAATGAAATAAGATCGGTACATATATGCTGTATTCTGCTTCATTTTGAGTCAGTGTTCAGTTTGTCCCTCCACAACATTATAGACATTATTTTTCTTCTCTGTCACTCTTTACCAGCTAATTCAAACCACTCTGTCAGAGAAACAGTGAGTTCTTTGTGGCTGTAACCAGCTCTAGTCTGGAGAAAATGCCTGAAATATTTTTCCTTTTGGCTCTTTTCTATTTTTAAGGAGAGACTGATACCAGCCAAAAAATATTACTTGCTAAACGCATAATTAATATTTAGTCTAGACAGGATGTTTTAAAGTGAGACTTAGATGTCACATAATAGCAGGCTTTTTACCAACATGCTTTACATTTAAAAAAATAATTGCAAGGAACATTTCAGTTCTAAACTCAACATCAGCTCCATGAGAATTATTGAAAGAAAACTAATTGAAGAACCTTACAAATAAACACTTTCGTGTTCCTTGCCTAGGTCAATCACACCAGCAACTGGTACTAGACAGAACATTTCTGAAGAATTTGTGGAAGAACAACTTAAAGTAGACAATTGCATAGAAAAACAGCAGAAGGAGCAGCAGGTACCGTGCCACCGGTGCATTCACATTTTTGACACGTTCCATGGACTTGGGTATTGTGTGGGCTCTGTTTTGGCTCATTGCATGGCAGCACATTTTTCTCACCATTCTTTCATGTGATATTGGAAGATTTTTCCCAAAAGTAAAAAAAACCCTGTATTATTCAGTCGCAGTCACATTCGCCCCTGTTTCCCACTGGATTCTTCTCTTTCCAGGTACTGTCTGGGTCATAATTCGTGCCTGAGTCTCAACACACTTAGCTAAATTAGACATCCAGGTGGATTCTGTTAGTTTATTTCATAATAAATGGTCCGTGCAGTCTCTTATGTGCCACTAATGTGAGAATGGGGGCATTTCCAAACACAATTTTTGTACAGTAACACTGTTCCGCTTTTGGCCTTATGTGCAGTTTGAGATGTGTTTATGTCTGACACCTCTAGGTGTCAGACTCAGCATTTTGCTAGGCTTGTTGACTTGGAAGATGCACATTTCATCACTCAGGAATTTTCTCATGTCTCCTTGGCAAGATAACATCTCAGACTGATGCATTTATTTATTTCTGTGGCACACTTTAAAAACCACTCAAACTTCTTTCAAAAACAACGACAGACAGAACTTTTCTCATCTTCCAGCACATAAACACTTAGCACCATCTTAACTATCTGACTCTACTAATGAATTAATGGAGGTGTCACGTAACAACTATTCCTAAAAGTTCTCGTACCTTCCCTGTAGTCTCGAGGTTGTTACTTATGCATTCAGTTATCCATAGCCAGTGTCTTTAAGCCTTCTGGTGTCTCAGCTTTTTCAGTTATCATGAACATCTTCCTTTCTGGAGAATGATTCTTAGACTGTGACTGTCAGCATTTTTGCTGGTTTTTTTCAGAGCAAGGCAAAAATAACACCTCGGAAGGCTCTTCTGAAACGAAAAGAGGGTATGGTAAGGCTCAAAAAAAATAAACAGAAGCCTTTAAAAGAAGACAGCAAGCATTCCAGAAGAGCTGGATTGGACCTCTGGGGTCATCTCTCCCAGCATGGCCAAGTGGATGCAGGCATACTGCAGTCAGGGGAGAGCTCTCAGTTAAATCTGCAGGTCAGTAGCTCCATGCAGATGGGTACCCATGGCAAAAAAGCAGACTGTGCTTTAGCTGAGTGGGAGATAAAGGTTCAGACTGACTGTGAAGCAAAAGTAGTTGAGCAAAGTGCAGAAGAAAAAGATGTGACGGGGAGAGATAAAGACACAAAGGAAAGTCCTGTTGACTCACCACAGAGAAGGTGGATTGAAATCTTGCAACTACGTCCTGAACCAGTAACAGAAATGAATCTACAAGTAGGTGAGGAAAGGGAAATGTATATGGATTCTCTAGGGCAAACAGGTAGACCTGGTGGAAGACCTGTGGAGGGTACCCTGCAAAAGAACCTAGGTAGGATAGATCAGCCTCTGAAGGGTCATCTAACAGAGGGAGCAAAAACCCCCTTGGAAGTCCTGCAAAAGCATTCTTCACTTCAGAATTTAGAAACAGATCGCATCAAGGAAGCAGAGTGGAGTGCCCACCCTGCATTCACACAGGATCAGAAGTGGGTTCAGGTATGCCCACAGGAACTTGTTTCGGGGAGCCAGAGCTCGGAAAGCAACAGACAAATCCATACTGGGTTTAAGATGGTCAACGATAAGATAGTAAAAATTACACGTAGCTCATCTGAGGCTGTGGAGAAAGGAAGCTCATCCTCAGCCTTGCAGAAGGAGTGGCAAATGAAGGGAACAGCTGCCTCGACGTGGCATGCTGCATCTTTGTCCAGTGAGTCAAGCTGCTTATCCTCCAACAGTGACGATGACCCCAAATCTCACCACGTTCAGTACCCCTCCCAGCATGTGCCTCGGGGAGTAGATCATACTGACGGACATTTGGATCTCTCCAATGGTGATTATGTTAGTGATGAGCCCAGTGGAACTGAAAAAATATCTGTTAAAACATACAGCAGATCATCCCCAAGGAAACATGATATTCAAGTGATCTCAAGACAACAAAGTCTGTCCTGCAGCACAAGCAGCAGTGATTCCAGTACGGGGGCTCTCAGGCTGAAAGGGAGCAAGGGTCTCTCTTCTCTTCAGCAGTCCTTATTTCATCTCACAAGATCAAAAAGGAGAGAACATGAGCCTAAATCAAAGAATGAGAATCGGGCCAGGGATGTTAAAAACCTACATCTGCCATCCTCAACAGTGGCTGGTGAGATTCCTGCTTTCAAGATTAAAGAAACACCTGCAGTGGAGGGGGTGAGAAAACCACAGAGAAAACTGTTTACAGACACATTAGGTAAGCGCTACCTGAGTTTGTATTTACGTTTATTTTCCATAGGAGCAAAAAGTTTCTCTTGGATTTGTGACTCATTCTGTGTGCACTCCCTAGGTATATGCCCTTCTCTGTCAGAATTTCTCAGTCCTAAACTGGAAAAGAGAAGAGGGGAGAGATATATCTCCAAGCCCCTTGTTACGCTTGGCTCTCCATTTTTCCTAAGCTTATTGCTTGAGTTACACTTTCAGGTGCAGACTTCTGACCCCATGAGACAGGTGAGAGGTTCGGTGAGTCCCTGTCCCTGCAGTCAGCGCTCAGGTTCCCTGCAGCTTAACTTTCTTCTTCCCACTGGCCCCTTGACAGTGACATGTTCACATTTTCTATTTACCCTCCTCTGAGATGATGCGACTTTGAAAAAGGTAGGCAAAACAATTTCTCAAATTTTCGTATTTTCTTCCTGAGACACAGAGAGCCTCACATCAGTGGAAAATGATGATTTCCTAAGAACGGAACATCTTCACTCGGTTTGTCAGGCTGCTGTTAAAAAAGGGCTCCTGAGGCCTCTTTGAAAGTTACCTTCAAAATAAGGTTGATCTATCAGGTGGCATTCACATTCCTGAAAAGGAATTCAGCTGCTGACACTGAAATATACCCAAATCCGCTTCACTTACTGTGACTTGTAAGGCTTGGGTTGCACTGCTAAGAACTAGGTTGAGAATCGAATACTTGCATAATTAGGCAAAGATATTTTAATTCTGTTTGATAGATTAAGCAATAAAGCTTACTGCACTTACGCAGTCTGTGGTTTTAAATATATAGAGAGGGTTAATAACTATTCACAAAGCTCTGTGTACTAACACAGATGTCTTTATAGAAGAAAGCCAGAACATCCTTACCAGAGGATTAGAGACTGGTGCGTCTCATAGAGGAAGCCCTTCACTGACTAGGGTGGAAGAACAACAAGAGAAAACAGTACGTTTTCACAGGTAAATCCATATACACCAGCAATTGATTTGTGTACACAATAAGGCAAATATTTCCTTTAGGATCCTTAAAATCATTACATTCATACTTGTAAGCTAGCCTCTCTTCAACTGTATCTATGTTGTTTCACAGCTAAAACCCTCACTGAGCTGTCTAGATAAAAAGTAAAGTGCCTGAAGGGCACCAATTCTGAAAACACCAGTGGAGTTTGGGTCTTAAAGCTGAGTAATGCCAAATGCTTTTTATAAGTTGCTGAACATCTTCGGATTACAGTGAAATCAGTAAGAACTTGGATAATTTATTTTATGGGATCAGGCCTCTGATGGAGTAAGGGACAAAATTCTCACCTCACATTCACATCAGGGTAAGCCCATATTTCCAACGTTAACAAAAAAAAGTGTATAGCTTATGTCACTGCCAACAGCATTACTTCAAAAATACCTACCTTCAGACTAGACCGAGGATGCTTTTGGTACCACATAGATGAAGAACTTGAAAATTTGAGAGTTATTTTTGTAATTTGGAATTATTAAATACTAAAAATTGTTTTGTTTTGGTTTACATGTTCATAGAAGTGAAATAATTCCTTAGTACAAAATCGCTGCAAGAAATGTTTTGAAACTGTGGGGTTCAGAATGGACGTGCCATCACAACTGTAACTAATTAAGGGTTATGCAAATGCCTCCAAAGAAAATTTAACATGTTTACCATCAAATCAAATGCATATTTTTTAATGTGATAAAATCTATTAGAAATTGCTAGGTACCATCTACTGTGAACACAGGAGCGATTCTTTTCCTTTTTACATTTCAAGCCTAGTTCTTAACTAGTGCCAAATTAGCATAATTTACTGTTTGGGATTTTTAATATATAATGCAAAATAAGGAATTATTTTTTACATCTGCTTGTTCATTCCTTTTGATTTCAAACATCATGGGACTAGTGCCAAAGGATATTTCTGAATTACGTTTATCAGTTTGTATGATTTCCTCCTACAGCTGCCTATTAGCAAAATAGTTTCAATGTCTTAAAAATAAATTATTTCATTAAAAGTCCTTCTTGTTTCTGATCTTGCAAGCATATTGGAAGATGATTGCCAGCCGTCTGTGAGGTGTTCCAGATGTGAGTATTCGTAGGATTCGGCAGTTCATAAAACTACTAGTGAAATTAGGTGCTGCTTTTACTTTTACTGGTGTAAATTTTGGCTGTGGAGGGATGTATTGGTGCAGAATTACTGCAGTGTGCTCTCTGCCAGCACTGCATTCTCTGCCTGCTGACAGGGCTGCCTCACAGACATGGCTTTGATTTTTCCATAATAGTGCAGGTTTTTAAAAGAGCCTTCTGTGGATTTATTCATGTCTTTACCCATAGCAGCCCCTAGCGTTTTCACACAGACATTTATCCAAAAATACCTGCCTAGTGTAATGGATGCATCTTTTCACTCACTTTTTGTTATTAACTGCAAAAGGCAGCTTCTCCTCCTTGACTGCATTGGCCCTGTGCTGATTCATGGAATCTGAGAACCTGCTTTGTATTTTTAAACCAGTAAGCCTTCTAAGAACACAAGGCGGCCACTACATTGATAGCATTTTGCTTGTGTCATGTTGACAACTTGTGCTTGCTGGAAGCAATGAAAACCCTTCTGAGAGTAGCACAGCATGCCTGGACCTGCCCAATCTATCCGTTCTTTCGTTTCCAAGCACTTTGTTTTTAGACCTTTGCAGGCACAAATAATATAGGCAAGAGGGTGAGAACAGTTGGGCTGCAGTGTGTTGTATGTATCTGGTGCCTAACGGAGCCTGGAGAATGCTCAAGGCAGCAGCAGCCTGTGGCTCTACCCCTGCAGCACTGAGATAGTTACTTCTGACATCAGTCAGAGGATTCGATGATTTTCTTGTTCCTTCAACAAGGACAACATGTTTGCCGTTTTTAATATGCAATTTCCTTGTAGTATTGAACCTGAACTCTTTCTGGACTATTCTGCACTAACAGCAGTAACCAACAGGTTTGGGTTTTTTTTCCCATCTGCATTTTGCTAAAAGATTTTTTCTTGGAAATAAACACTTCATGGATGTGTTTGCCTCACAGCCAGCCTGCTGTGGTGTACCTCATGCAGAGGTATGCCTGGGACTCATGCGAGAATTTGAGTTAACACAAAGACTTAGTCTTTTTTTTCTATGTTTTATAACTGTGATGTGCATCTAGCTCCTATTTACAACTTACATCTAGGTGTCGTGGTTTAAGCCACAGGGAGCTAAAATAACCACACAGCCATTCTGTCACTCCCCCCCTGTCCCTGCCATCCCCCAGTGAGATGGGGGAGAGAATTGAAAAGAAATAAAAAAGGTAAAAGTCATGGGTTGAGATAGACCATTTTAATAGGACACAAAAGGAAGATGATGATGATGATGATGATGATGATGATGATGATGATGATGATGATGATGAAGATACTACTACTACTACTAGAATATAGAGAACAAGTGATGTACAGCACAACTGCTTACCACCCAGAACCAATGCTCAGCTAGTTCTCAAGCTGAACCACCTCCTGGCACACCCCGCAGTTACATACAGAGCGTGATGTCATATNCACTATACTGCTGCCAGGAAGAAAATTAATTCTACCCCTGCCGAAACTGGGACACTAAGGTTTGAACTGATTGTCTGCGGCTCCAAAGCAGTATTGTGTGTACCCTTGGCATCCTTGGTTAAATTTCCTCAGGTCAGGGTCTGTTTTCTAGCCTTGAGGCAAAGAGGCACAGCATAACACCTCCATATGACTAACCTGTCTTATACTGCAGACCAGGGTTGCTGCACCAGAGCTGCCTGCTGGACATGACCCTTGGCCTGCGCTAACCTCCAAACCTTGCCCAGCACTGTGCTGGTCACACTGCTGGATGGCTGATGCTGAGGCCAGAGGTCATGCTAGCAATACGGCACTCTGGGCAATTGCACACTTGGGTTCATGTTCCAGCTCTGATTAGTTTATTTTTACAGATGTAACTCCTGTGCAATTCTGAAGAGGCTGGCATCAGCTGAGCTGCCGGAAGCAAAAGCTACCTGGATTTTGTTTTACAGGGGGCAAGAAACTGAAGGCAGTACTGTTCGGTCTTCAGTGGAAGATGTTATATATACATCTTGCATCTTACATTTGTTCTGGTATATGCATTTCAGGGCAACTGGTTTGGATATGGAGTAGTGGTAGGCTGGACATAATCACATGGGGGTTACATTCATGTGAGGGGAATTAATACTTCTACTGACTATTGATGAGACTTTTTTAGCATGCCTTTAACCAGAATATTAGATAGACCTATTTAAGATAGAAAACAACAAGAAAAAATATTAAGTAGCAAATTATAAAGAGTAGCAGGATGTGGAGAGTTCATTTATCTCTGAATATCTGAAAACTTTCATATTTTGCTGCTGAAGTGCTAAACTCCATTACCGAGAGGAAAACATGAGGTCATAGCCGCCTTCTGTAGCTCATTGCTTTTCGAGTAATAGCGATGGTCAGATGGTGGCTGTAGGTCATGAAGTGAGCTGAGGTAGGAAGCTAACAAATAATTTAATATCATATTAAAAAATGAACAAAGCAGCTGGATCATAGTCATACAAATATGCTCTGTTTGAGGCTATGTAAAGCTTTATACCCTTCCCCCCTTGCTGAGTTTTTAAGTGTACCTCCAGACCGCCTCTGCCTTCAGACATTGAGCTCAAATGCAAAATCTCTTCTGGGTGCTGAGCTTCCACATTTAACTCTCGCAGTACATTTGCCTATGGAATAATACATTTTAGTACCCCTGTCCTTCAGGTCTGTGGCAGTTCTCATTTGTAGGAATGACTGGGCTGCTGGAAATACAGCTCAGTCCCCAGCCTTGCAAGATGAAGTGCCTCGTAGGTGCAATGCCAGGGAACAAGCTGTGCCTTCTGCAGGTCTGCCCTAATTTAGCTACCTCTCTGAACAGAAAATATGTTTAAAAGACTCTAAGTTCGTGGTCATTATGTTGTCAGAAAATTTCAATGAGAATTGTTCCATTTACTCAATAGAATAAATTTTGCAGCTGAACACATGCATGAGTGTTCCCAGTGACAAAGAACCTCAGTTTTGACAACTGCTGATAACTTGTTGCCACTCCCAGCAGTACTGGCATATATGGGACCTGCCCAAGCCCTCCAAAAGTCAGGCCCAAAGAAGGTGCATCTAAAGACAGTCCTTTGTTACAGCCTTTATGCCAACTTCATACTCTCTGTTTACCTTTCAAACAGAATGCGAATGGACCAGCTCAGGACTGTTGGGAGCCAGGAGCTGACTCACCCTTTGGAATACAACAGAAACCAAATTCACTCACTTCAGAAAGAAAAAATTGCCCATAGCCAGTTCAAAGGAACAGCTAGAGTCACTGGAGAAAATGTGAAATCAGAAGAGATACAAGTACGCTGTCTTCTGTAGAATAAATATGCAGTTTTCATGAATTAATGTCTTTCCATGCAGGAATCTTATGGTAGTACCTGAATCCTTCCATTTGTCAGATGGCCAGTTATTCATGCTACTTCTTGAGGACAGCTGCGTGTACAGTGAAGATTTTTCATGTTGATATGAGATGCCTTTGGTTTGTGTTTTAAGTGTACATCCCACTTCCTTTATGTAAGAAAAAAATTAGGTTGTGCCTTCTATTTTGTAAGGAAGATTGGGAGGTTCCCATGTTCCTTGTACTTCCTTGTATTGGTTTTCCCAGATCTGAGCTGGCTTTTGAAAAAAATCCAACTCCAGCCATAGTGGGCTTTACATCCTTTTGATATAAAAAGCCATTGTGCCAGTGGCACAAAGTTATTGGCCATCGTTGTCTATTTTCATCCATGAACTGGAAGTATGTTTATTTTTTTCATTAAATTATCCTGTCCTTTGGGTTTGAGGTATTTTGATGATATCTAGATGTGTATCTAACAACGTAACCTGCCTAATAACATCCCTGAGTCATTTATTGTGTTTTTCTAAATTCCTTTAGGGGATTCTATCTGTTTGAATCCTCTATTTCACCCTCCTTAGTGAAAAAGTGCTCTCTGAGTATCTGTGGCTATTATCCTTATTAAAAATAGCTCAACATATGATTTCAAGTAATTTTCTAGAAGAGTCACTGATAAAGAGAAGAAAAAAATGGTGAGCCGTGTGAGACAGAGATGAAAGAAACAGGGACAGTTAAAATCTATATTTTTATAGGATAACAGCGTAGGCAATGGTAACGCTCAGAAATGTCTGGAACAATGTTCTGCTGCAAAAGGATGTCTAAACTAAACTGATACATTTGACAGCAAACTGACAGTTTCAATTATTTTCTTAACCAGAAAAAATTCAGAACAAATGAAACTGGCAAGATAGTACTTTGCTCAAACTTTCTATACTTCCTTTATTTTTCATTTGTACATTTTTGACATACATATTTTTGTACCATACACATAATGAATGGTTTCTCTGCTCATGTTCCATATTTCTCTAGAGGTAATATTTACAACAGGAAATTATTAACTGTTGCAGTTAATACATTTTAGTATTTTGAATAAAAATATTTTTACTATCCTCTCTGCACAATATTTTGAAACATCAGCTTTATTTTCACCTGGGATTTTTTAAAAAAAGGTTAGAATTTCTGCCAGGGAGTAGTTATGTTTCCCAACTAGGTCTAGCCCTAGAGATGAAGTTTGATAGAATTGTTTTAATCTTTTGCTCCCACCTGATAATATAAGTAGTGCAGGTTTAAAAAGTTAGTTTTCAACAAAACAATTACAAAACACTTTCTAAGACATCTGTGTGATTCTCAAGTTCAAAAGTCCACCTCTTGAAAATACCCAATGGATGTGCCAAATTCTGACCAGGCAGCTTACAGCAGACAAAGGATGGTGATGAGGACACAGGTGGGCAGACAGACAAGTGAAGGGAAAATAGGAAAGTATTGCATGTGACGATTGGTCCACTGCAGAGCAACCTGTACATTTCTATCTTAACTCCACCAACCTTGGATTTGCATTATCCATCACGAGTGCTCTGAAGGAAGAGGACTCAGTGTTGGCACCAGTGGCATCAGCACAGGTGAGGGAAGGAGAAGGGAGTAGGGAAAAATAATGGTGATGCATGTGTATGGAAAAGTCCTCTTCAAAATGCACCAAATTTCTCTCATTCATTTTCCTGAACTCAGTTGAATGTTGTGTCTTTGTGATCCCCTGCTGTTTCTAAGGACCATTTAACTAATCACACGCCCTTGTCACTATATGCAGATCTGATGAACCGACATTTTTGTCATTAAAATATGCCTTGTAACCTTGCCACCTTTTTTAAACATCTACATTTAATGGCATTTATTTACACGATTAGTTTGCATTTCCTGTTTTTTCTTCACACAGCAAGGTCTCTCTGCCCACTTTGTAACAATTGTTTTGTTTTAAATATAGGAGTTTTCAGGAAAGCGGTGAGTTTTGTTTGGTTTTGTGGTTGTTTTTTTTTAAGAAATAATTTCAAATGTGTTCTTTGCAGACCTTTATATTGAAGACCTTTATACTGTAGACCTTTAAGCAGAACAAAAGAGTCCATGCTTCCTTCTGGGTGTATAAGGTGGGCATGCATAGTCCAGAGCAGGCAATGACACGGCACACTTTTTTTCTTCCGGTAGATACTAAAACAGCAGATTGTGGGACTGCAGGAGGAGTTCAAGAGAAATGAGTCCTGCTGGCATGCTGCCTACGACAAGCTGAGAGACCAGGTTGAGGTGCTGACCAGGCAAAACATGGAGCTTCGAGATGAGCTCAGAGTTTCAGAACGTCAGAGATGGAAAGCAGAAAAAAACCCAGAAGCTGTGAATCTCATGGACAAAAAATCAGAGACCCCGGTACTGGAAGATATTTTCTGTTTAATAGTATCTGAAAAATTCAGGCCTATTTTTTGTTTAGAGCTGGCATGTGCATATACTGTTACTCATTCCTGCTGTGCTTAGTCCAAAGTGGGGAAAATCAGCTCTACAGTAAGCCATGTTAAAATATACTCTTTGTGTGGTCCTCTTCCACTTAGCCTTAGTTATCCATGAGGTAGGTACCTCTACAAGGTGATTCAGCAAACCTATCTTATATCAGGTTAGATGTCTCCCTCCACTAACTAGGGAGGGAGTCTAGATAACTAATTTACATTTAGGGCCTAAATTAGACAACTAAAGTCTCCTGAAATTAATTCTAGCATTTATGTCTAAACACCACTTACCTTTTTAATAAAAGATATCTATAGCTAGATGCAGGATGGTTTCTGGCAACAGATATGATGGGACCTTTTATTAAATTTTATTTCATTTCAGTTCTTATTTTGTGCTGTAAACTTTCTGGGCAGAAAACACAGCCAGTGGCCTGCCTTACAAAGGCACAAGTTGGATTCCTGAATGGGAGTTATACTAGGGAGGAGCAGGAAAGACAATCAGGGTGGAAAATATATAGCTGGCTAGTGTAAATGTCTCTGGTGATCTCCTGAAATCAAAAAGGTTCAATCAGAGTTTAAGAGATTCTATTGCCCCTTCTCATTCAGTATCCCGTTTGGTAATACACTTGTAGGATTACTTGCTATCTTACAATATAACTGAGTAACTTCATTTAAGGGAGTTAAAGGAAGGGAGAAGAATGCAGTTACCCACTTCTCACACAGAAATTAAATGGTGAAATTAAATGGCAGATAATTATATTCAAAAGACAGAAGTCTGGTTTGGGTGGGTCATTTAATCTCCCTGTTCATTCAAGGAAGAAATATATCTGCCTTTAAAGAGGGATCAGTTTCTCCCCATGTGCGTCATGGTGACTAGAACAGATAATTATCCTCTAGATGGTGCAGCCTGGGGAAATGAGTCCTACTCTTCCACAGAGTAGCCAAACTGAGGAGAAAATAAATTTGAGCCATTTACTCCTAGGTATTTCCCTAATTTGCAAATCTAAGTTCTAGTAATGTATCTTTAAAATGTGTTAGAACCACCAATTAACCTGTCGTTTGCTTTATGGAGTGAAGAAGTTTTGGTCTCTATTTTTATTTGATTTTAATGTACTTGCTAATGAGATTTTTCACCTAACACTGTTAAGTTGCACTGAAAATGTCATTTCAAGTTACATTTCACTTTATTTTTAATTTTTCCACACCTATCTGTTCATATGACTCATCCTTTTATACATTGCAAAGGTCAGAAAAAAAGATTAGTGTCACATGTACAGAATGAAAAAAATATAAAAATTCCAATAAAAGTGAGGATAAGAAAAAGCTAATTGACTTCTGTTGTAGGCCAGATTTTTGTATTATTTCTGCTGCTTTGGGACATTTGGTAATGTAGAACTACTGCTCAAGCCACTGAAGATTTCTGTAGTGTGAGAGAAGTATTAGGATGCTGTATATAAAGATGGTAGGATGCCATATACAAAGATTGTTGTGTCTGATAATGTGGATTTTCAGTCCCTAGCAGAACAAAATGTGGAATTTCATTCACTGAGTTTAAATATCATTGTTTTTATTACAACAGAAAATCAGATGGCTTTGAGGGTTGTTTGATTCTACCACCTGTGACTTGAACTTAAAATTGTATATTTATAACAAATTCTCCATTAGGTTGCAGAAGCTATTCTGCGAGAGACGGCATCTTCATCCAAACAAGAAGAAAGATCATGGAGAGATAATCACAGGAGCCACAGCATCTCTTACGTGGGGCCAAAGACATCCTTGAAGAAACACTTCTTTAGAGATGTGAATAGCAAAGTATGCATTCCTATTGCTGGTACTCACTTTTTCACTGTTTCACATATTCAAGATAATGTTCTTTGGAATCAAAATTGTGCAAATGAGAGTCTCTATAGAAGCATGGTCATGTTTTCTTGCAGTGGGCTTGTGCTTGTGGGCTTGTGCTGTGACTCAATGTAACTTCACTTGCAGTTTTTCTTCTGTTTTCGCAGTAGCAGGAGACAAAACATTTTTTGCCTTTTCCAAACTAACTGAACTGCCTGTTGTTTGCAGATATGCTCTGGATTCATTGTACCTGCTACTTCACAGATTGGTTTTACAGGGAACCATGATACGTTGCTTCAGTGAACTGTAAATCCATCATTTTGCCATTTGAGGTCTTACATGCCAATAAGCACTAGCGGCCTTCTCCTTAGTAAAGTCAGAGAGAAAATCACTTCACTTTTACAAGCTGTGAGAAGTTAACTCAGTATGTCAAGATGCTTGTTTCCGACTGGTATCTCTACAACTGCTCCTCCACAGCCAGCTTACCACGTTTCTTACACATCACACTGTTCAGAACATATGGGTGTCTAAATACCTTATTGTGCTTTTCTTTCTCTTGGCTTTCTACTTCTTGCTATTTATGAACATCTTGATTATTACAAGTCCCCTTTCTTCCTTTTGCTCACATTTACCTGAAATCCGTGCTTTGTTCAATTAAACACTCTCTCTGGAATTCCTCCTACCTACTGGAAACTCATCTCCTGTCTCCACTGTCTAAAGTAAAACTTAGCTCAGATTAGCCAATACACCGGTCTCTCTGCTTGTTTAGGGACTGAAATCAAATGCAAAGCATGTCAGATGAGAAAGGAGGCAACTATTCTGCTCTAGTGATCATGCCAGTGTGTGGCTTGAAAGTCACGAGAGAGTGACTTTAGTGAATCCTGCATGGTGCCAGAGATGAAAAGAGATAATGATACGATCTAAACTGAATATGCTCAAAAAAGCAGAATCAGTCATGCATAAAATAGTAGCTTCACATAGGATCCAGATGCCTGTCTTCAAGACTTGCTCTATTTCCAGGCAATATGTTTGTAAGTCAGAATGTGGATGGTTTAGCTGCAGGAAGTAATTTTATTTGTTCTACACTGATGTTGGATCTCCCCAGTCCCTTCTGCAGCTAGGAGCTCTCCATTCCTCTGTGCTGCGGTGGACAGAATTACAAGACAGACAAGTAATGTGGGACATACTATCTGCAGTAAAATGGGCCAGTAAAGTCAAAAAGCTATCTTTGGTAGCTTACCTAGGAAATTTTCAAGGTATGAAAGAATTGTTTCATCTGAACATCTCAAGCACTCGTGTGAAATGAAGAAAAAAGAGAAACATTTATTCTGCAGAGACTCCTGGGCTCCACTGAGTTCATTTTCCTCCTGTGACACAGAGCCATGTGCAAAAAAAAAAAAAAAAAAGGCTTCAGCAACAGTTCTGAGAAGGGGGGAGTTGAGGACAGCAGACTTTTGGGCTCGCTGCTATCACCATCCATCCAGCACTGGACCCAGTCCAACTGGAATCCAGTATAAGCATGAGCTAGACTGGTGGGCATAGTGCCCAGACGTCCTGAGTGAACTCTGAAACATTTGACAGAAATACACATTCTTTATCTGATCTAATTGCAGAAGAAGGCCTTGCAATGAATAGAGCGGCTGCTGATTATTTGAATCTAGAATTGAAGGCTCAGGTAAACGGCACATTAAACAGGAGCCCAAAATCTGTGTTGTAGTGGTAGATCTGAACATGGTGATTCACTTGTGTTTCCTTTGTATTTGAGCTCTTGTGCTAGCAGGTGGATGCTTTCCCTCAAAGATTCTGTGAATCTAGACAATTCTAAATTTTGGATATAGATAAAACAAACTCTCATGTTGTTTCTGTCCAGAATTGAGAAACTGTGCATGGGAACACACCAAAGTGAATGGGATAACCCTGAGTAACAGAAGTAGAGGTGTATGCCACAGGGACATGCATATACCTGTGTAAGATATTTAAGTTAAAGCTAGCTAGGACCAGTGAGTTTCATCGGCTATGATCAAGAAGGCAAAACACCTAACATCTGACAAAGCTAATAGAATTTGAGGATATGTACAAAAACAATTGGGGAGCTGGTGTTTGGAAGACATGATGATTTCTGTTGGTATTATACCACTACCTAGTTGGTGAGGAAGTGGTCACTTCAAGCTGTGCTTTAGTGAGACAAGATAAATATCCATTTTAACAGCGTATCATTAGTGATTTCTTTCAGAATATGGCTTGAAAGACACACAGATTGGCCAAATCGTTAATATTTATTAATTATTAATATTTATTAATATGAATTCTTTCCCAGAAAGCTGATTTCTGAATGTATCACATTATACATTGGGCAGGAACAAGTTGTCAGTTTCCTGCCAGACCTGCAGCTGTGGTCAGTGATTCCTGTGAGAAAAGATCCATTCATTTGCACGGCCGTGGGGAGTTCTACTGAAAAGTATACTGATAATATTTCTTAATGTTTTTGTTGGAAAAGCTGCACCCAAGGTCAAATGTGCTTGCTTCCAATCTTAGATGGATTTTGCTGTCTAATCTTGCAAGGGATTTTAATGACCTTTGAGCACGTTATTTCCTTGTCTATGAATGTTCTTCCTGACCATTTACTAACTCTGAAGCAGGCAAGTATGAATTCTGGGAATATGTAGACAGGCTTTTATAGCACTTAAATTTTCACTGCTTTATCCATGAGTATTTGTTGCTTTTTCTCAGCTTTTTGTTAGTGGGAATACAAATTCTACATGACACAAACTGTGATATTTGAAGGTTATAAGTGATACTTATTTATGGGAATTGACAAGAGATTTCCAGGACAATTTGATTTGTATCAGAATGATGAAGAACTGTAGGTATTAACATATGGGAGGGAAAAGCTTGTTAGAAAATTTAAAGGATTATTTTTGAGCATGAGGGTCAAGGAGAACATTATATTTTTAAAGTTTCTCTGGTCTAAGTGGGCCCTGAGTAACAACGCCTCTTCCTGCTCTCCACTGCCTGTTTGATAGCATAGATCTGTAGAACTGGAAGAACCTGAAGAGGTCACCTGGTCCCTCCTTTTGCCATGAGCAGGATCAGTGACACTGGTGGATATTTAATCTGTGCTTCACTAACTCCCATGAGAGAGACCCAAAATGAGCTGGCATCTTCTGCTGCCTACCTGATCTTCTAGTCATGAAGTTTTACTTCATAACTAAACTCCATCTCTTTTGTTGTTACCCACTAAGCAGCTGATTAATTTTTATTCTGTTTTCAGTGGAGACGAGAAACAATTTATCTACCCTGTGTGTGTTGGGAAGCTGTTTCTTCCTCCAACCTTTTGTATCAAGGGTCTGCATTTACTGGCGACCCACGTGTTTCCAATGAACAAAAGTAAAAAGATTTGTTGAGATAATTGGATGATTTTTGTTTACGAAAGTGATGGAATTGAGATAATCTTTATCAAGAACCTCATCATGTGGGATTAACCCAAATACTGAGTACCTGGGTCTCTTAAAAATTGTAGAGCTGAATTGCAATGGTTGCCAGGGTTACAGTGATTGCTATGATTTATGAAAAGATCTCTGAGAATGACATCCATCTGTATGAAAGCAGACCACACAGAATTCACTAAGCCTGTTGTAATTTCTCTGACATTATTGCTTTAAAAATAGGTATGTTAATGTATAATTTAAAAATGTGTAATTTATGTGGTGGATAAAAACAAAATCAGCAGCTTTTACAATGGTATGTGTAGCAAGCTGGAGTACCTTTACAAGCACTGTTCTGCATGTAGTCTTCCCTCGACTGAACTGGTTGTTCTTTAGATACATAGGGAACAAACCTCATCATGTTCATGGAAACACCTCTTCTTTCTCTCTGGCTTCATCTTGCTCCTTCACTTCTGCAGTCCAATATATCCTACTTCATGAGCTCGTTAGTTCTTTAAGTTAAAAAGAATGCGCATGTGCCTCTTCTCATAAACATTTTAAGGCCTATATCTGTGGTCCTTTGCTAAGGCATCACCCATTGCATTGCATCTGAACATCCTTTTTAAAGGTGGCTTTTAGATAGCTCATGAGTCCTCTTTTTCTAAAATAGGCTTTCTAGGCAGCTCTGTGTTAAAACTCTTGCCATAAAGTATGTTCTATTTACAAGTCTTATGTAGGTACTTATTTAAAAGCTTTAATTCCAACATTTTTTCTGTAATAGCTCACAGCAAGAAGAATGCTGCCACATGTTAGTGTCTGGCTGTGGCCCTGTTGGCACTTGGTGATGGTGACCTGGTTCAAAATTCACCAGGCAGACAAAAGTAGTTCGTTTTTGTCTGATTCTATTCACTGAGTCAGGTCAATCCCCCTCTGTGGCTGCTATGTAAAGGAGGGGCTGGAAACATGTGGCTGAGGACAAAGGAAGAGGAGTGAGACTCTAGCAGTCTGGGCTGAGATTGGCTTGAACTGCTGTGAAACTGCACCGATGGCTTTTCAAGTTCTCTTAAATCACTTGTTCAGTCCTGAGATCTTTAGCAATAAAATGATGGCTTAGGTGTTCTTTTCTTCTATCAGTCTGCAATTTCTGACACAGTATCTCTTCATTAAAAGTTGTTGTAAAGGTCTTCAGTAATATATCACTTGTCTCAAGCTGAAGTTCCAGGTGTATTTTGACAGTTTGCCTACTCACTTGTATTGGAAATCACAATTATGTTTGGAGAACTCAGGCATATTCACAGAATTTACCTGAAGAAAACATCTCCAAATTTAAAATAGAAATCATATTCCTTTGACAACAAATTCTATTAATTTCTGTACCTTTTAGCATCCTTGTCTGAAAAAGCTAATCAGTTGCCTATCTTCTGCTCAGAATCATTTTATGCTTGGAGGAAAATGTTTAACCTTTTAAAATTCTACAACTTTCTGGTGTTGCAACAGGGTTTCCTTCTTGGCTCCTTCATTATAAGCACATCCACTAAATTGTAAAGTCATTTATTAATATAAATAAGAGGTTACTATTTAAAACAACAGGTCCCCCAAATTTCATTGATCAAATGGAGAAAATTTTACAGCTGTCAAAAAATGGCAATAGTGACTGTTATCAGAGAACAAATTGTGCGGTCTTCCTGTGTTTGTGCTTTCCTAGTCCCGCGCCCCTTAAGCCATAGGTCATGGACTTGAGCAAATGAAGCTGATGGCAAATGTATTCTTTCCATGGACTGCTTACACTTACCATCTCAAGCAGCCACTGTCCAGTGTGCGAGACATTTCAAAATCAGAGTACCTGGCACCATTTCCATGGGGTTTTTTTGATGTTTTGTTGTTTCTGACCATCATGTGCTCACTCCTAGCCATTCATCAGATCAATGCATTAGAGACTCTTCTGCTATGAGTTCTGACAGAGACATCATCCCTTGCCATTTCTGGAATGACTTTGCAATGTGGGCAGTGAGACAGTGTTTTTGTCTCATACTGCCAGAAATTTCTGCATTAGGTTCAGTACCTTCAAAGTTTTGACTAGGCAAGAGTGCAGCCTCAGTTTTCCTGTCATACCAGCGTAATATATTCATTGCAGCTGCCAACCCCTGGCAGTCACTGTGTAAATCCCATTTACCTCATGGTGATCATGCAGGAATATTGCATGTTTCCTCTGTGCTGTGATCTAAGGTGTCCAAGAAAAGTTGGGGAAGTGCTTTTGAGCATCTGTTACCTTTCCAGTCTAAACATCTGCTATAGTTTGCTTGAAACTGTTCATACCTCATTTCTCTTCTGTGACTCACATCTGTCTTAGGGTCTGACAAGGTTTGTATCAGCCTTGATGGAGAGGTATGAGGGCAAAATGTAAAAAGGGTGGACATCTGGCAAGTAAATATGAACAGACATACAATATTTTACTGGGGTCAGCTCAGTTATGGTATCCCAGGGATGGATATCTTTCCTGTTGTTGGGAGGGTGGCTGGACTGAGGGATGAGAGCCTGAGAGCAGCTGTTGGCCTCACACTATGTGCCTACGATTGACATTGACTTGAGTCATTGTCCAAGTAGAGAGAAATGTGGGAAGCAAAATAAGACTCCAAACAGAGAATGATGTAAAAAATGTGTGTGTGTGTGTGTGCTTGCCCACATACAAAAATAAATGTTTTCCTAAAAGTTTTAAACACTTAATGATGCAACAGTTGTAGAAGGATTTTTAGTGCCATTTGAAGGTGTTTATATAAACTTATTACAAATGTATTCAAACCTTTTAGGCAACAAAAAGCACTACGCAAAGGGATGAGCCTTTGAGATCGGTGACAACGGAACATCAAGAAAAGAAACCATCCAACTGCTCCCTTGGCAGAAGCACACCACCAACTGGCAGGAGAACACCTCACCAGGGAAGACTGACACCCTTTGAACCAGAAAAAGTAAGCCAGTAGCAAGGTCTATTTAGACTGCCTTTATTTTCTTTTTACAGTATTGTTCAGAAGCTGGATGGCAATTGGGATCCCTGCATAGCTGTTGCTTGGTCTTCTTTCCCTCGTACTGCAGGGTTTTTTCCAGAAATTATCTTAAAGACTGTTTGTACATTGAGCTATTTGGGCACCTGCAGGGCAGACCATGGGTGAATGCTTTGAAACCTGTCCCCCCTGCCCTCAGAAAAAGTTCAGAGGTGATCACGCCCACCAAGTATTGGGGCATTGCACAGGCCAATGGCTTCCTGGAGGCTCCCCGGGGAGTCTGGTAGGGCAGGGCACATCCCACTGCCCCAGCCAGGGAGAAGGGCAGGCTGTGGATAGGATTCAAGGTCAGGCCAGAAACCCGATCGTCAAAGCCCATAGTGATGAGGCAGGTCTGAGGTTACACCAGAAAGTCAGCCCATGGGTCAGGGCTGGGGTTTGGATGCATGGCCAGGCACAGGCATGGTTGTGATGCAACCCAACAGGACCAAGTGTGAGAGCCACAGCTGAAATGCAGCTTCCAAGAAAAGGACACGGACACACACCTGTCTCAGACTTCTTCCAGCTCTTTCACCCACATCGCTTTCTTCACAACAGTGTGAACCATGATTAGGCACCTGCATCCTATCAGTGAGCTGGTTGGGTGCACAGGCAGCTGAACTCCAAGGAAGTAGAAGGGCACTCTGGCCATGTCACCGATAGCTCCCATGATACAGTGAAGCATGAATGTATGTCAGGGCCTCTCCATTTTGTTTCAGGTTGTACATCAACTCTCTCCTACTGGGAGAAGACCAGATGATAGGAAATCACCTGGAGCTATCTCACATCTGAGTGGTTTCAAGGAGCCTAACTTATCTTCCTATGTAAAAGGTAAGACTGGTGGGAACTTTCTTCCTGCTTAGAGCGGTCCGCAGATGACTTGGAGACACTGGTCCTCAGCTCTTGGCTTACAGGCTATATGTTGTCACTAAAACTCCCCTATGATTCTCAGAAGAATTATAAAGTTTATATTTTACAAGAGAGGGAGAACAGATTGTGCTGTTGCCTGCAATTTATTCATTGAGTTTGTTGTCCTGGAAGCCCAGAAGCTGGAGAACAGATGTGATCTGCACTTCTCTTTGGTCCAGGACAAAGCAACTTCAGGACGATGGGCAAGCTGTTAGCAAACATTATCAGTGTAAGCAGCAATGTGTTACAGGAATCTGAGAGCTAGCATTATAAAAAAACCAACACACAACCAACCTTCTGAGATAGGTATGAATAGATTTGATTCAGCAATTGTCATATGTTTTCAGTGACCTCTTTTGCTTTGCTTTTTCTCATAGGCAGGTCTTTGCCCATTTCAGATAGCTCAGAAGACATACCCCTCTCACATAACCAAGGCAGCAACACTTGCAGCTTTGCACTCTGCAGTAACAACGAAGAAACAGAGATATTTCACCAGGTAACTCTGTAAAATAAATCAGTGAGTCTGTGATCTTAGTTTCCACATACAGCACGCTAACTCCCATTTAGCTGGGAACAACACTCTTTTGGCTTTCTCTTCTTGCCTCTACTCATGATAAGTACACTCTTTAAAACAATATTGCAATAGCTTACAAATAATACAGTAGATTTATTTATCAATATATTCCTGCACACCTGTTGGACATTAATAGATTTATGTTGCTAGCTAACATTTTAATTTTGGCTTAGGAGAAAGAGATTCTTAATCTTAAAAAGACAGAAAAATCACTAAAACTTCAGAATAAAGTGGCTTTTGTGACCTCACAAAGGAGTGGCATAACTACATATAACAACAAAGTACCTACAGACAGTTCTGCTTCTCTAGATGCTGAAGCAAAGATTTGAGCAACTTATGGTTCTGGCTCTAATGTGATCAGCAACTGTCTTCTTTCCATTTGTGAACTGAAATAAAACACACCAAGAAAAGAAAATCTTCCCTTCCCATTTCCTATGCTATGAAATGGACATAGAGCTTTAGGGCTGGGTCTGGCAACTTCAAGCACCGTGTTTACAGCTTTTTACTGGAGCGTATCATTGCCCTGTGGGGAGCACTACTCCCTGTTCCTTTGGATGTCGTGGTCCAAAATACATCACATCTTCAAACTGTAATTAACAGTAGTTAGTGACTTTTCTGAATGCTCTGTTCCAGATGTCAATTAACTTAAGGCTCCTTTGTGCTGCCAGGCAGTGCAGAGAGCCCCATTGTAACTGTAAATTGGATGTGTAACATCCCAGATAGCCCTTAGTTACAGAGTTGGCATTACCTACAGCTAAGAACCGTGTAATTTGTTCCGGAAGAGTGGATCTAGCCAATACGGCACCTTTCTTTGCAAATCAGTAACTCAATATTCAGAGATAATTATGTTCTTTGTTCTTGTGCTTATTCTCTCCATTTCCTACAGTGTAGTTTTACCAGAATGCGCTCTCTCTTGTCCCCTCATTTTTGGAGTTTCTCTATGCTATCTTTTGCTTTGCAAACTGAAGTTCATTGGAGTTAATGTGCAACATTTCTAGTTATGACTAAAAGATCAGAATTGATTAGAATTGCAAGGCAATACCACAAAGAAGGTGGCTGGTCCTCTGTCTGTGTGAAAGTAAATGCTTTTTGCACAGTTGATTAAAATTAATGAAAATATGTTAAAATATTTCTGTTTATATAACACTGACTGTAATGTTTTGATAAAACAGCCTCCAAAATCTATATTATCTAGAAGATCAGTGCTGCATCAAGAAAGAAGAAAAAGTGAGGAAGAGGTGCAGGAAAAAATAGAGTATCGTAATGGAAAGGTGAGATAAAATAGGAAGCAAAATTATATTTGAAGAGATCACCGATAGGACTGCAGTATAGATGGGAATCACTGCTTCAAGTCGCCAGAGACAATTATGTCCCCAATTAAGTGTCTGTTCCTTAAAGGAGAGCTGAAGTGTAAAGTTCATGCCACAAATGGTAGGAAATATGTATAGCTGAAGGGCTGGAAATCAAGTAATCAAATTATTTTCTTATCTATCTCACACATGGATTTGCTCTGTGACTTTCACCAAGTCCTTTTTGTTTCATCTACCTCATTTATGGGCTGGGAGGAATGATACGCTTACCATTAGAAATGGAAACGTGCCAGTGGGGCAGTGATGGTGCTTTGTAGTGCGGGATTAAAGGCCATTCCTTTCCTTCCTTGGAAGCGAACCTAATGGCAGTGAGCTGTGCCAGCTGGATGCCACTTGTGGGAGAAGTCCTTGGTTATACACAGCTGGCTATACCTGGTGTAGCATCAGTGGAGTTGTGCTCGATGCAGCATGTCCAATTTGCTCAAGCCACCTGTCAAAATCCCCAGGGATTCCCCAGGTGCATTTTGAGACTGCTTCCAGCTTCCCCTTGTCCTGAGGCCCATAGCTCAGCGTGGCAGCTGGTTTTGCCCCTTTTCAGGAAATCCCTGTCTTGCAGGAAGGGGCGAGCAGGCAATTCTTGCTCACTTCCCATTGTGTCCCTGCACTCCTTGCCACCAAACTGGATAACGTGCTCCTGAGTGGCCATGTCACCTTTCCTGCACAGCACCTCAGGAACGGTCATGAAAGGCTGATTCTAAGATGAGTCTGTGCATTGGAAATTCAGTGCATCGCTATTGGGAAAGGTTGTCAGCAAGGTGACCAAGCGAGCTGGTGCTAGTTTCACGGCTGATAGGCAAGCACTCTTTCCAACACTGTCACTGCTCATCTGGCCCAGATCTCAACTCAGTCTCAGATGTCTCTTCAATTACGCTACTCCAAACAGGCTTATTATCCTGTTAAAATATTCCCCTGATATAGATTGAAGGTAATCTATACCCAGCTGCAGTTATCAATTATGGGTAAGTTTTTTGGCTAGATAAAGTTAAGACAGTAATTCTGTTTTGGTGTCTGTTCATTTCCGGGCTTCTCTTCTCACCTCACCAATACAGGTGTTGATTAATGATACCTTCCAGTGAGCAGTCACAGGAATGGCTTTTGCAGTATAACAGTTGTTCGGGGAACACTGGTTTGAGATGCTAATTCTTTTATAGCTAATGCTGATATGGGATCTGTGAAAGCTTCTGCCAATCATAATTCCCTCTTGTACAAGTAAAAAAATATGGTATCTGGTGTTTTGATCCTCCAAAGAAAAATAATTATGGAAAAGGTTCACTCTGACAATTTTACCAGCGGATTTTATTCATAAAATTGAGTGGTGGGCTGAACATTCTTGTGCAACTAGAGAGGTCAAAATGGGGACTGATGCCTTTAGAAAGAGATCTGAACTCTCATTTGAACTATGTGGAACTTCTCGTAGCAGTGTCTTTTGTCACAAGTAGGTGTAAGACCATCTTCCCATTACTAGCTAGCAGTTTTTAAATAAGATAATGTCTTGCCACCAATAATCTTTACAATGCTCATATGGAGAAATATTGCATTTCTCTTCCCCCAAGCATATTTCTTGCCTTTTTTTTTTGGCTGGGATGTATTCCCTTTTTGTGGGGAGTCTGACAAAATTGGAACCATATGGCAGAACTATAGTGCACCTTCTGGTTGTCTTCTTCCTTCCTTGGACTTCACCAAATGAATTACATTATGGGATTTGATACATGCTGAATGGAACCAGCTGCCATAGTAATTCCAGGAAAATTGAATAGCCAGAGGCTATGCTAGGTATGAAGTCTTCTTTGATCAATGTATTGTTTGTAGAAGAGCACACTGATGACATTATTGCCCCTTGTTTTTAATAAGTCTTCAGCAATTTTTCAGATCTCTGCACGCAGCCACATTGAACTCTGTACTACTGAATGTACAGGCTTATGTTACTTGGAATAAAATGGTTGTTAACATATGTCAGCAGTCTGTGTTAATACATCAAATTCAGTCATTTTGGTTCACAAAATCCAGAACCAGAGTCTCTTGAATAACTTGTGTGGAATGTGTACCAGCACATATAAAATCAGTGCAGTCACTAACTCACTGAATTTGGTCAAGTAAAAACCTGAATGGCTTCCCTATTGCCACAGGGCTGTGTGCCTTACCTGGCCTAACAGAAACACAAGGTGGTGGGGTGGGAACTTGGGCCAAGTGCTAGAAGTGAGTTCATTTTGTGAAAATTACTTTGGGTCTTTTTTACACACAAATGTGGCAAAAATAATGTAACTGCTGCAGGGATAGCTTTCGAAAATCAAAGGCATTGTGTGACTTTCTTCAAGCTCCAATTTAATTGGAAGACAGTGCAATGTTACTCATTTCCTTTAACTTCATTTACATTAGATGCTCTATGTGTTTGAAGGTAGAAGTGGTGCTTACCGATGGACGTCGAATCATCACTTTCCGCAATGGTACTAAAAAAGAGATCAGCGCTGACAAAAGGATGACTACGATTAGCTTTTTCAATGGAGATGTAAAGAAGATTATGCCAGATCAGAGAGTGGTGTGTAGCATTTTTTTTCTTTAAGGAAAATTAAATGATGGACCTGTTGGAGTGAGTCCAGAGGAAGGCCACAGAGATGATCAGAGGGCTGGAGCACCTCTCCTACAAGGACAGGCTGAGAGAACTGGGGATGTTCAGCCTGGAGAAGAGAACCTCACGGTGGCCTTTCAATACTTAAAGGGGTCTTATAAAAAGGATGGAGAGGGACTCTTTACTTGGGTAGATAATGATAGGACCAGGGGCAATGGGTTTAAACTAAAAGAGGGGAGATGTAGATTAGATATTAGGAAGAAATTCTTCCCTGTGAGGGTGGTGAGGCAAGGGAACAGGTTGCCCAGAGTAGCTGTGGAGGCCTCATCCATGGCAGTGTTCAAGGCCAGGTTGGATGTGGCCCTGACCAACCTGATCTAGTGGGTGGCATCCCTGTCTATCTCAGGGGGGGTTGGAACGCAATGATCTTTAAGGTCCATTCCAACCCAAGCCATTTGCTGATTCTATGATTAAGCAATTTTTCAACAAGGTCCTATCTTGATCTATCAATTCTGGGAGGAATTGATGAGGAAGGGTGTTTGTTTAACAACCCTGAGCAGTGAGACTGCTTCATCTACCAGGACAAAAGTGGAAAGAGATGAAGGTAACAGTCAAAGGAACAAATGGGTAGTTGGCCAAGGAGATTAAAGGAGACTGAAAGAAAGAGAATGGCAGGGGTGGCCATCTGAAAGAAGGACTGGTTTTTATAGGGTAGGTAGCACAGGGGATTCTTCCCTCTTGGCATTACGTAAATATGAATAGTTAATAATAATGTGAGCTAGAGTGGAAATAAGTGAGGCCTTGGCAGCAGTGGGGACTGTTTTAAATTAATAGTGCATGGATGGGAGCCAAAGCAAAGAGATGGGAAGATGACTTGCACGCATGCATTGTTGTCTTGTACACTACAGAGATGAAAACAGCAACATCTAGACGCAGCCATGAGGAGGGGGGTGAATGAGAGGAAGGAACAGAAATGCAAACATAGATACTTTTATGGATGGCAGATAGAGAAAATGACCTTGAAAGGACTTTTTTAAGATGGCTTATTTTTAAGCACATTGTTATTGTTGAATCTGCTTATGCAAATATTGTGAACACGCTGCAAACACTTCACTCTCCTTCCAGATTTATTATTATGCAGATGCACAGACAACCCACACTGCTTATCCAGATGGCCTGGAGGTGTTACATTTCCCTAATAATCAGATAGGTATGCAAGAGCTCAGAAATGTGAACTGTATGTGCATGAAGGTTTCTATTATGAAAGTGTCATCTGATTCTGCTTCCAGCACATTGGGGTTTTTCTTCTCTATTTGCCTTGTCTTTGCATTTGACTTCCAGTATGTCCCATCATTTTACTGCCCAGTTTCCTCCTACAAAGCAAAGATAATAATGGGGTGTAAATGTACCTCTTCTAATTGTAATTATCTGATTATTGGTTCTTTAATTTCTTTAGCAGTATGCTGTGTATCATCTCCATCCTCACCTCAATATCTAGAAAAAAAAAAANTTTGCATTTGACTTCCAGTATGTCCCATCATTTTACTGCCCAGTTTCCTCCTACAAAGCAAAGATAATAATGGGGTGTAAATGTACCTCTTCTAATTGTAATTATCTGATTATTGGTTCTTTAATTTCTTTAGCAGTATGCTGTGTATCATCTCCATCCTCACCTCAATATCTAGAAAAAAAAAAATTTGATCTATCTCTGTATAAAGCAACATGAAAGAATACTAGACAGATGTTTTGCATCTTCTTTTCCACAGAAAAACATTACCCTGATGGCACACAAGAAATTTTGTTCCCAGATCACACAGTGAAATGCCTCTATAGTGATGGATTCAAGGAAACTTTTTTCCCGGATGGTACAGTAGTAAAAGTAGAAAAGTAAGTCTCGTCTTAATGACAGGAACCAGGCATTGGGCACATGTACAGTGATATCGACATTCAAAACTGTGGTTTGATTCCGCATGGATGAGAAATTTCCAGATGAAAGAAGAAAGGATTTGTAAGAAGGTTTTTGCTACAATAAGGCACTGAACATTGTTCACCTCCACCTTGGATGATAGATGACCATTTATCACCAGCAAAGTGACTGTGAAATATTCTTCATCTAGTTCCATTTAGCTTTACACTGGCCAGGGTTGCTGGGAGATCACCAGTTGTGTTAATAACATGGGTAGTAAAGGACTCAGGATGAGGACTTCTCAGCTCTATTCCCAGCTTTTTTTGTCTCCCTTTCTAATCTTGAGCAAGGCATTCCATGTATTATCTCCCTATTCCTCCGCGTAAAATCAGGAAAAGTAACAATAGGACTTTCTTACACATGTCTCTTCTGGGCTTAGGGAGGATCCTGTTGTAAAATGTCTTCCACTTACAAAATCTCTTGAGATCCCCGCATGAAGAAGTAATGTAAAATGCAGATGCCACCATCCATTAGGTATCATACTATGTACTGAATTACCCT
>VWZZ01000543.1:72887-208204 GCA_013399095.1 Psophia crepitans
GTTGCCCTTCTCTGGACACACTCCAGGGCCTCGATGTCTTTCTTGTGGTGACTTTCCTCTAAAGAAAATAATGTTCCATAGAAATATATGTAGATTCTGAATGAAATACCATTTCCTACTGTCTACAGTTGAAGTAGATGATGGTCCCTCTCTATTTTTCTGGGTAAGAAATGCATTTTGAGTTATTTTGGCCATAGCAATTGTCATAAAACAGTTCATGAAGTGTGGTCTTCCCTCCCCAGCTAGTTCAATATATACAAGATTTACACTAAAACACTTGTCCTACTGTCTGGTGGCATAGCGGACAAAAAGTCCCATGGACCTGCAGATTTGAGAGTATTGCTGTTTCTCTCAGTTTTTATTTCCTGTAACCCTACAGAGCTGCTCCCGGAGGGCTAGACTATGTGTTTGGAACAGACAGTAGTGTCTTGGGTGACAGAAGAGTGTTTTTGCTGAGGACCATTCTGACACAGCATTAACATACTGACTTCACCTTCTCTCAGAAACCAGAAAGCAAAAGAAAGATGAAGTGGACAGGAAATACACTAGAAGTGACTCCTTCACATCCTATTAACAGAATGGCCTCCTTGCTCTTTCTTCTCAAGGTTGAGTTTTAGATTCCAGAATCTAAAAAAAACACTTTGCTTTCCAAACAACTACAGAAACCAAGGGAACATGTCACACCTGGAAGTACTCAAAGCAGTGAGCAGCTGAGTTGGCCAGGGATGCTTTTTCTGTGGAAAAATAACAATTTGTTGAAACAGAAAGCTTTTTTTTTTCCAGAGAACAAAAGTAATCTTTTGCCAGTTTTTGTTGTTTCATTTGAATTTTCTTGTTTTGGTGACTCTCTCTTACAATGTAGCTGTGTCTTGGCTGTCCAGTGCATTCTGCTGCCGCTAGCAGGCTCTGAGGGGTAACCACAAAGCAGTCAGAGCTCTTCTACAAGAAGCGTTGTGGTGTCTGTAACAAATGCGTTACAATGCAGAGAGCAAAGCCAGGAGAGTCTCAACAGAGGCTTGGAGGGTTTTAGAGAAGGGGCAGCAGGTATTTCAGGGAGGCTGGGAAGCAGGGCAGTGGTGTTAGAAGTATACAGCTACTTTACCATAGGTATATAGTGTGTAAGTTAATAATAGCCCCAACTGTCTTATATCTTGTAGTGTGGGAATCGTTGCCTAAAAACGAAGGGATTTGAAGAAAGCTTTGGTGCAGAGTGTGAGGAACAAGGCTGCTAATAGAAAGGGACTTTAGGCCTCATTAATGGGCTGAAATTGCGGCCAAAATTTGAGTTTCTGTATAAAATAACTTTCTACATTCCAAAGTAATATGTAATTCCATATTCCAATAGTAATATATGTATTAATATTTTTATTAATGCTTTACATTAATGGATGCAGTATCCTTCCATCTCAGGTTTAAGCTAGTGTTAGAAGGGAGCAAGACCTAAACTGCATTGGGATTATTTCTCTGAATTCCCTTAGAGATCAGAGACTCCCTCCATCCAGCCCCCCACTCCGTACAGACTGCTGCTGAATTCTCCTTCGGGAGACCTTTCCTTGGGTGAGAGGTTTGTAGGGAACAAGAAAGAAACATGGTAAGTACTGAAGTGCGGTCATGATACAATAGGACTTACATAAAATACCACAAAAGAGAAAGATGGCTCGCTGTGTCTCTTGCAGTCAGTGCTTCTTTTCAGATCACAGGAAACTGCGGGCTTGCTGCTGAGCTTGTGCACAAACCTAACGTGGTGGTCCCAGAAAATGTTTGTTACCTTTGCTTCCATTTTCTTTCCTGGGCTCTTTCCTATCTCCTTACTAAACAGCACTACTTCACATGCTAAAACAATTTTTTAAAAAAATAATACAAAACTAAACAAGTTTTATAGTAGCTGGTTCAAATCCTTAGGCAAAGACTATTACATTAAGAAAAAAAAATGTAATTGAAAATAGCCTTGCTAAGCATTTGGATAAGTCAGCTTATAGACTGCAGTTACCTTTGTCTTTTCTGCACTGCTCAACATTGCTACAAGTGGTGTAAGGCACTGTTGCACGTGAATCCAGTGCATAGTAAACTGTGCCATCACAGTCTCTGCTAGGTAATCATAAATCAAGCTGTTCATTGTCTGAACAATGAAGCCTTCTTTGGTGGTTTGTTCATGTCAGTTTGTATTAATGGAACATCTTTCATACCTCTGGCGTTCAGGGAGTAGTTTACAGAAAACTGGCTCACCAAACCTAGATATAACAAATGTCAGATTCAAATTCCTTGGTAATTAAGTGCAGAGAAAATAAAACACTGACAAGGGACACCTACCTGCTTGTAGAGAAATCCTAGTACATATAAGCAGAGGCTCCTGAAGTGCAATTATGAAACAGTAACTCTAGCATAAGGCATTGGTCTAAACGAATGAACGCAAATTTCACTCTCTTGGCTCTATACATGTGTGCCCAGATGAATGTCCATCCCCTCACTAGCCTGCATTCAGCCCATTCCTTAATAACTTGGAAACCCACCCACATTCTTCCAAAACACAAAAACTGCTACAGCCGAGTCTGACCACACTCAAATTTAGCACCTACCTACTGCTGTTGCCGACCGGCACCCAGAAGCAGAGACCTTCCCCGAGAAGAGCAGGACGCTGTCATCTGTGACCTCCCAGCTCCGGGACAGCGCAGGCGCCGTGGTGGCAGAGCCCACACCGGTGTCCCCATACCAGTGTCCCCGGGGAGGCGCTCATGTGAGCTCAGGCTTCGTGCCAGCCATGGCTGCTTCCAGCGGTTCATGCGCTCCAGTTGCTCAGTTTCACACCTATGGGAGAAAACACAGCCCTTAATGGTTAGGTGTTCTAGGCATCAGTTTATGCCAAGTCTCTGCGTAATTAAACTCAGAGGACCGATCAGTGGTCTTTCCTACCATCTTTAAGCCTTCAGCGCCACAGATCATAACGTGGGTCTGCAAGCTGCCTGCACTGGTATTTAATCTCAGAAATAACCACTCTGTTTCTTGAGGTGAGGGGTTACTGTGGTACACCACCCAGGCCCACCCCGCCTGCCCCAGGCGACACAGCTTGCTCCGGCCCGGGGGTGGCCAGCACCAAACGCAGGTCCCTGAAGGAGCCAGAGCGAGGCCAAACTGGTGCACACCGTGCGCGCATTAACAAAAGTACTGGTATTTAAAGCGTCACCGCCGGTTATGATGGGGTGGGGGCCTGGCTGAGCCCCCCGTCCCGGCCGCACCTCGTACCTGGGCCCGGCCAGACCCGCCGCGGGCCTGCCCTNCTCCCGCAGGCCGAGGCCGGCAGCGCAGGCGGCGGGTCTGGGCAGGGTTCAGCCCAGCTCTCCCCTTGCAGCGGGTGGGGTGTTTGCTGTTTCAACCGCCCGCAGCCCTTTCACCCGAGCCGGCCCGGGAAGGCGCACACTCAGGGCACTCGGAAGGGAGAAAACCCATCACCTGCGGCTTCCCCTCCTCCTGCGCCGCTCCTTACCCGCTGCCCTCAAACACCCCGCTGTCTTCTCCCTCGAGGGTCAGGGCACGCCGGCCGAGCCCCGCCGCCTGCCCAGGACGGACCCCTGTGCCCGCAGAAAGCTCCTGGGCTGAGATAAGGCAGTTCATAGGTGAAGCAAAACTGCATGTGGAATCAAGGGAAAAAAAGGAGTTTATTCACTACTTCCTATGGGCGGCAGGTGTCCAGCCGCTTCCTGGAAAGCGGGGCCTCAGCACGTGTTGTGGTTGCTCGGGAGGATGAACGCCATAACCAGGAACATCCCCATTTCCTCCTCCTCCTCTCTCAGGAGCCTTTGTTGCTGAGTACGGGGTGGTGTGGTGTGGGACATCTCTTGGGTCAATCTGTCTCTGCTGTCCCGGTTGTGCCACCTCCCCAAGACTTGCACGCCTGCAAGCTACTCACTGGGGAGGGGCGGCGTGGGAAAAAGAGCAAACCTGGATGCCGCGCAAGCAGTAGCCCCAACACCGGTGTGTTATCAACACCGTTGCAGTCACAAAATCCAAAGCACAGCAACATACCGGCTGCTTTGAAGAAAATTAGCTGTATCACAGCCAAATGCAGTACAGGAGAAAAGAGAAAAACTTATGGGGCTGTATGTGCTCTGAGGGAGGGGTCATCTTTTTGTTCTGAGCACAGTATTACTGATTTCTGTGTTGGGCTGTTACAAACAAACAATAAATGATTACATTCACGCAGATCGGATTGTCACTGCTGTTCATCTCAAAAATCCTCTTTGCTTCACTTGCCGTTGAACGCTGCCGTTTAAAAGAGAGTCAGAGGAGGATTCGGAGATGTGTTTCACCGGCTGCTGCCGGGATGAAATGAAGTTTCTGTATCAGATGAAAGCAGAGCAGGGTGAGAATCAGCAGCAGCCTAGCAGATCCATCTGTAACCTCTGGGCAGCTGGGAGGCCGTCAGGTTTCTTCAGCCACAGTAGTTTTGCCATTGTATTTCTAATAGAGATTAACAGCATGCCCTTGAGCTGACAGGGCAAAGGCACAAGAGAAAGGTGGATCTGTGAGGGAGCCCACCTGTCGCCTTCTTTTCTGCAGGGCATAATGAGCTCTACTTAATTGTATGAGACCTGGAAAAGAAGCTTAGCACATGAAAAGCCATGGAGCAACACAGGTGAAGTCTGGAGGGGAGTCCGGGTGCTTGGGAACAAGGAACGTTAGACAGATAGTAAAGTAGCATGAAAGGTACTGTAATTTAAAAGCCCTAACAATTTGGGGGGTTTTCCCACATGAATTGTATTATTGATTTCTATCATGTTGTCACACCGTATGGCACCTCATCCTCCTGTTATGGTTAATAGCTGAGAAGAAGTAATTTTGAATGTTAGCTCCATGGCATGCAGCAACTTAACTAGCCATGTAGTTTATTTTCGGGACAGCACTAATCTTGGAGATGAACAGCATTTGTCTTCAGTTTCTTTTATGCTGTCTGCCTCACACAGATCATAGTATCATTGCCAGTAATGATCATGATATCTGTACAGTGTTTTCTTGTCAAGATGTGGGGATGCTGCCCAGTAATTTCACTGTAGCATTCTTCTCCTTGCAGTAAATTACAAAAATCCAAATCTGGAAACAATATAGTATGTATAAAACTCAACAGAAGTTGAAATGAGATGAAGGAAGTCCTCATCTAAGCCACTGCTAGATGCATATAGGTCTCAAGGAGATATTACAGCATAGGCCCATCCTCCTTCTCACTCTATGACTTGCACCATTATCTGCATCCTCTTCATGGCTGTGTTCCCCAGGTAACATGCCCTGGCTGCTTATCTTGAAAACAGCTCTGTCCATGGATGGGGAAGTGGGGAAAATTCATCATGACTGAAGAATCTGGCCATGCAGAAGGCATCTGTTTTGGGAGAAAGCTACTGTAAATAGTGAGGGAAAAATTGGAAACAGGAAAACCAAAAGGGAGAGAGTGCTGGGACGGAGGGATGACATGGGTCGAAACACAGTTGTCTGCTGACCTAAGACAGGTTGGTGGACTCAGCGGATTTTGTGGCGTTCAGATATGATCTGTAGATATAGCCAGTTTATAATTTCATGTTTTTTAGAGCAAGTGTTGAAGAATGCACGATAAGAACAATGTAAATCTTTATGGATAGTAGTTCCATGAAATGCTGTGTGTTTTCTGCAGTCTGCTGAGCAACCCCGATTGCCATCATCTTCTGATGTTGCATATGGGCTTTTCAGGTTTGATTGTAAAGCTATGGTTCTAGGTCTGATCCACAGATACAAAAACGTGAGGACTTTAAGGGTCTTATTTACATTTATTAAGTTTTTATTAATTAATAAAAGAGAAAACATTTAGTTTGTCATCTGTATGAAAGGGTGAAGTCAGATAATCTTCGCTTACAAAGCTAAGATGTCAAAAGAGGTTTTTACTCCTAAAACATTTGCATTATACTGGCCTTGGAATCTGTTCCTTTACTCCCTTTCTGGAGACAGTACATGTTGGAACACCCTTGCTGACATGCCTGTAGTAGCTGGCCAGTTTGGTTTGCCTCCATCACTCTGACCTGGTTGGATTACATGGGTGTGTTCTGGATGACGGGTCCTACATTTTCCTTCTCTGTAGTAGCAGGGGTCACAGGGCTGCTCTTAGCTTCCAGGTATTCAACCACTCCATACGTCACCATAGACAGCACAAGCACAGACAATAAAATGTACAGTTTGATGTAGACTTGCAGTTTGGTGCTATAACCAAAGGCAATGACAAATCCAAATGATTCCCAGAGACGGTAATTGGCAAAGGCAGCCTCCTTGTGTTTCTCAAATAAAATGCCGTAGAGCCCTAGAGGGAAGGAGAAACATGGTTTGTAGAATCACAGAATGGTTTGGGTTGGAAGGGACCTCAAAGACCATGTAGTTCTAACCCTCCTGCCATGGGCAGGGGCACCCTCCACTAGAACAGGTTGCCCAAAGCCCCATCCAACCTGGCCTTGAACACTGCCAGGGATGGGGCCTCCACAGGTTCTCTGGGCAACCTGTTCCAGTGCCTCACCATCCTCACAGGGAAGAATTTCTTCCTAATGTCTAATCTAAATCTCCACTCTCTTAGTTTAAGCCCATTACCCCTCGTCCTGTCACTGCACTCCCTGATAAACAGCCCCTCTCCAGCTTTCCTGTAGGCCCTTTTAGGTACTGGAAGGCTGAGGTGAGGTCTCCCTGGATCCTTCTCTTCTCCAGGCTGAACAAGCCAAACTCCCTCAGCTTGTCCTTGTAGGAGAGGTGCTCCAGCCCTCTGAGCATCTTCACATCCCTCCTCTGGACTCATTCCAGCAACTCCATGTCCTTTTTATTTTGGGGGCCCCAGAGCTGGACACAGTACTCCTGGTGGGGTCTCTCAAGAGCAGAGTAGAGAGGGAGAATCACCTCCCTCGACCTGCTGGCCACACTGTTTTTGATGCAGCACAGGATTGACTTTCTGGGCTGGTAGTGCACACTACCGGCTCATGTTCAGCTTTTTTTTTCCCAGGTTTGTGAAGATTAAGTCTGAAACCATACATTTTCTGCAAAGATAATAAATAGACCACAATGGCGAAGATACACCCTCCTTCACAAATGTCAGAGAAAGGAAAAGAAAAGCTTCGTCTTAAAATATTTTTGTATTCCCATAGATTGTTATAAGTGAAATAAGAGAACAAAAATGACAAAATAGAGAATATTGGAGAAAAACAGAAAGAAAATGGGAGAAAAGAAGAAAGAATGGGTTCTATTGAAGTGAGATGGCAAGAAGTTCATTTTTCATATTATCTGCCACAGAAGGGAAGGTTCTTGCATTGACAAGTGAGGAGAAAGAGGAGATGGCCAGGAATGGCCGTCTCTACATATAACTATCGGTAACATCATACTATGTCCTTACAGGCTTTCAAAGAACAGGCACTTTTGTCTAGGGACGTGGTCCTTAAGGACTGTTTCAGTGTGGGGTAGAAAGGATCAAAGAGCCATAGGGACCTCCCTGCTGCCATCTTTGACCACTTTTGTGTGGAACCTGCAGGGACCCTGCATGCACTGTCTACCTGTTCTTCAAACCATTTCTTTCACCAGCTTAACAACATGTAGCAACTGTTCACATAAAATGCATGTCCCTTGTTTTCACAAGAACTTGGCCTTAGGGAGGCCCCAGGTGAGGCTTGCACAGTGGTAGCAACATGCGCTAGTCATACTTGTCAGGTTAGGAGAAACTGAACCAAACCATTTAAATCAGAAAGTTGTTACATTTGGGCTCAGATTTAACATGCAAAGGAGATTTGCTTCTCTGAGATAACCAGGTTTTCAAATCTTCAGCTCCTGGATGGGTTAGAAAAAAGAACAGACCTGTGGGCAGCAACTGGAAAGCTTGCTTGACCTAGTTAAACTGATCACCCTAATGCAATTGTGTTCACTGGGAAGCTCCCACTGAGTTCAGTCAGCTGCACACCCACAACTGGGAGTCAGGGAGGGACTCAGCCTCCAGGTCGGACTGGTTGGGCACACAGGGAAGGGGAGAGAGCCTGCTTTCCTCTGGGTGCTGAGCTAGCACCAGCAGTGATAAAGGAATGGAAGTTTCCACTGATTCAGCTGTGGTGTGCAGGGAAGGAAAGGGAGAAATATCATGAACTTTGACTCTTCTCATCCACTTCTGTGTCTAACAACACATCTGTTTGAAATATGCACATTCAGCCAAAAGGCACAGAGCAGTACAAAGTACTCTAGAAATCTGAGTAGGGTAACAGCTAACCATTTAGTTTTGTTTAGAAGGGAGAGGCATCATCTGTGTGTAAAAATTCACTGCTTCCCAGTGACTGTGGGAGGACATTTACTGAGTGATTCAATTTAGACATGATGGAAAACCTGTACAAGTGCCTGGCAAGATATACTTAGTTCATTAAACTGCCTGAGTGTAGTGTAGTGTGAATTATTTGATAATCCATCTTAGTTTTGCCTAATAAATGAACAAGTGCAAATTGTTCATATAACTTTGCTGATATGCCCTGTGTTATCTTCTGAGAAGGCATTAGTGCGAAGAGTTTAATATAGGAAGGTTTTGGATGTGTAAAGATTCTGGCTTTCAGCTGGTACCTGTTTTGCCTTGCTATTTTGAAGCTTTCTTTTTTGACCAAAACAATGGAGAACTGAGTGGGGATCTAGTCCAAAGTTCAGCTATAGGAGAGGCTGACTTGGCAAGAAAGTTTTTGTTTCCAGGATGCGTATGCGGTATTAACCAGCAGTTACAGAGGAGCACAGTGGTGGTTATGCCTCATACCTAAACATCCACCCTTACCACAAACACTGTTGAGTGCAACGTGGTGCAAGTTGCCTGGCTGAAGCTTTAGCACGATCTGCCAAGCTGGCTGAGTGGAGAGGCTGCCAAGACTGAATTCTTGCAGCTCACTTCCATGGAAATTATCCTCCCTGTTTACCAGTGCCTGTTTTCCCACTCCTTCCCCTGGTACTAGTAGGCATGGGTATATAACAGGACTGCTGGAAATAATTTGAGTCCAAGTTTATAAACTTTCCAGACTGATTCATATCCTTGTTAAAGTCACCTGAAAAGAACTTGATTTTACTGTAGTTTACCCAGTAGATCTGTGCTTCACAATTGTTATGCCCTAAGTGCAGTTATTGCCAGGGGGGTAATAACAGCATCTGTGTTCAGCTTAGATAAGAGAGGGCATGACACACTCTGGAATGAAACAGCTTTCCCTGGAAATAAATGAGAGTGTCCATACACATACATAAACATATTAGAAAACCTTTCTAAGATAAGTGACTCGCCTACTGCGAGCCTATATATCCTCTAGGGGGAACTCCAGTATTAACTATCCACAGCAGGCCAAGTAAGGCTCCTTCAATTACCATAAAATGCCTTAAGTGTGCGGCACAGTGCCTTTGTCTTGATTCAGTGGCTAATCTACTGAGGCCCAAGCAGCAGTGGTGGGAGCTTGCCAAAGAAATGGCCACAGACCTCAGTCCCCAATGCTGTTTTAGAGGTCTTATCTCACCTCATAGCCTTTGGAGCTGGGAATTTCTCATGTGAGGTATATCTGTATAAAACTGATGAAGAGGAGAAGACATTTAGTCCTAAAAAGGCAAGTCAAACTGAAGATCCTGTTCTGGGATGTAGCATTATGGAGCAAAGTCACTGCACCTCTCTGTTAAGGTTTCATGTCATCACTTGATGTTTCAGTGTGGCAATGTGACAAAGCAAACTCTTCATAATTTTATAACTGGGAACTGTGAAACAGCTGAAAAAGGTACAGACGAAAAAAAAAGATATTGTGCAAGCATAAAGAACATTTGGGGTTTTTTCCCCAGATAACACAAACATGAAATTTTCACAAGTATCCTGCAGGAATTTGGGAATGGAGATGACCTATTACAGTTCTGTAACAGATGTCAGTCTTGTCACAGCGCTGCACACCTCACTTGCCATCAAGTAAGCATGAAGTGTTGTCCACCGTCTATGCTTCATCCCGGGTTGGGAACTGCAGCCGCTTCCCAACCACCTTCTCGAACACTTAGGTCCTCTGTACTTACCCCTTTTCTCCTAAAAAGGGCATCAGGTCCATCTTTGTGAAGCATGCAGGGACCTTACTGAGGGGATGTCCTTCCCAAAGGACAGCTGAAATCTTTGTAAATCCCTGAAGAGGGTGCAAAGAGGATGCAGCCAGGCTCTTTTCAGTGGTGTCCAAGAAAAGTGAACATGAGACGATGGGCACAAGCTGAATCACAGGAAGTTCCCTCTGAATGTCTGGAAAAACTTTTTCACTGTGAGAGTGGCTGAACACTGGCACAGGTTGCCCAAGGAGGGTGTGAAGACTCCCTCCCTGGAGATGTTCAAAGGCTGATTGGACATGGTTCTGGATAACTGACTTTGCCTGGGTGGCCCTGCTTGAGCAAGGGGGTTGGACCAGGTAGTGTCCAATGGTCCCTTCCAACCTCAACCCTTCTGTGATTTTGAAAGAAGTGTTTGAGGGAAAGGCTTTCTGGAAAAGAGAGAAGCAGGATAAAGGGCAGGTCCCTTTTCCCAGTGGAAGACTAAGGTATGGGTCTCAAGAGTGTTGAGAAGAAGCCTGATGAACAACCAGGAAGACTGGCTGAAGAAGCAGGAAATAGACGAACAACTTTACTTCAGAGAGAGCAAATCCTCACTGATATCCTTCCATGAACTTGAATAATGAGAGCACTGGTTTAGAATTGCACCAATGGCACAAGACTGTGGGTTGGGATGGGAGAAGAGGAGAGGGTGTCCCCTGATGTATATATTGGCTCTCCTCTAAGACATATGAGCTGAAGCTTGTGGAGGAACAGAGAAGTTTGGCTGATCACTTCCTTGTGTTTAGAGGCGGACACTCTACATGTGCTTGAAAGGGGATCATTGTCAGTGCTGGGCAAAGGACTGTGGAGTTTCCCCTTTGGGTCTCTAGGAGGTACATGATAATTTATCTAGTGGATGAAATCATCTAAGCTACTGAAGCAACCACAGGGACCAGAGGGAGGGAGAACAAGACACATAACCTGATGTGGTCTCAGAGGAGCTAGTTCTGTCACATGCATGTTCCTATGGCATCTGTCAAATGTAACTTAGAGATAGAGGAAAACAATATTCATTAAATAAGAGGCAACATACAGGAGCAGGTGGGAGAGCACTTAACTGTCTTACTGACACAGGCATTGATTTAAAATGAGTGTCACTGACAGTCATCAGCAGACTTTACTTCAAGTCATCACAGGCTATGGCTGTTTATCACCTACTCCAGCATTTTGGAGTCTGTCTTTAGTCTCTATAAGAGAACGTCCTTGAGGGATGAGTTTAAATAACCCCTTATGGAAGGTAGTTTGTATGACTGAGAGCAACCCTGAGGAGAAGGACTTGGGGGTGTTGGTTGATTAAAAGCTCAGCATGACCCAGCAATGTGTGTTTGCAGCCCAGAAAGCCAACCGTGTCCTGGGTTGCATCAAAAGCATGACCAGCAGGTCAAGGGAGGTGATTCTGCCCCTCTACTCTGCTCCTGTGAGACCCCACCAGGAGTACTGTGTCCAGCTGTGGGGCCCCCAGTACAGGAAAGGCATGTAGCTGTTGGAGCAAGTCCAGAAGAGGGCCATGAAGATGATCAGAGGGCTGGAGCACCTCTCCTATGAGGACAGGCTGAGAGAGTTGGGCTTGTTCAGCCTGGAGAAGAGAAGGCTCTGGGGACATCTTACAGCAGCCTTCCAGTACCTGAAAGGACCTACAGGAAAGCTGGCGAGGGGCTGTTTACAAGGGCAGGGAATGATAAGACAAGGGGTAATGGGTTTAAACTAAAAGAGGGGAGATTTAGATTAGATGTTAGGAAGAAATTCTTTAGTGTGAGGGTGGTGAGGCACTGGAACAGGTTGCCCAGAGAAGCTGTGGCTGCCCCCTCCCTGGCAGTGTTCAAGGCCAGGTTGGATGGGGCTTTGGGCTACCTGTTCTAGTGGAGGGTGTCCCTGCCCATCACAAAACAGAAGAACATAAAAGATGGTGAGAAAAAACATAATGCATCAGATAAGAAGTCCAGCAGTATGCTTCCTGTAGCAGACTCCTAAGATAAGAGTGTGAGAAATGAGACAAATGTACATCGATCTTCTCCCCCATCCAGTGCCCTCCTGGCTCTGGCAGTCAAAGACACAGGGACATTCTGAGTTGGACATTTCCTCTGGACCACCAGGCTTTAATAGCACTCAAGAACATTTCCACTGAAGTGATGTAACTTTACCTTAAAAACATTTACATTTTTGGCAATGAATTCCATATCTTGATTATGCATTGTGTGAAAAAAACATTTCTTTTGATTTCTAGAAAGGCTGCTGCCCGATAACTTTATTTGGAACCACTGGTTTTGTTATTAAGAGAAATAGTGAATTTCTAATCACCTTCTCCATACTACTAATGATCTTACTGACTGCTTTCCTTACTTATCACTTGTCCAGGCTAAAGTGTTCTAATTTGTTAGTCTTCCTTTAAGTGGAAGTATCCCATGACTCTGCTCCTTTTTATTGCCTTCTTATGCTTTATCGCATTGGATTATGATTTTTGAAATGGAGCAAATCAGAACTGCATGGATTTACTTGGCTGCATAATGCTGCTTTCTGTGGTATTCTCCAATCTTTTTCTAATAAATCCTAACAGCAAATTTGCTGCTTCTTTTGTTGCTGAGCTATTAGTTGATTTTTTTATCCAGAGTGCTCTCCTTTATTGCAAAAGTCAGACTAAATGTATCGTTCTTCTTAGTTTTCTAATTTTCTTTGAAATACCTATACTCCTCCGGAATATTTATTCTGAATATCCATTAGCGTCTTCTGCACTGTTCTTCTCTCTTCATCTTGGAAAAATTTGTTTAATGAGTATTTTGCTTTCTTATTCCCAGCTTGTTCTTATTTCTTCTACTTTCCAATGAGCTAACATATTTCTTTTAGCTGTTGTCTTAAACCCATTATCATTTTTATGCACATGTTGTTTTATAGGTACAAACATGCAGATTTTTGTATCTCAGGAGAATACATTTCATTGTCACCAGGACTTACCATTAGTTTGTGTCTGCCAAATGGCATCAGCAAGACCCCAAAGAGCAGGGAATACGAAAAACACAGCAAGCTGCTTAGGATGAGGTTTCCATAGCAGTAGTGCTATTATACAGGCCGTGTTTGTAACTGCGGCTGTTGATTTAGAAAGAAAGAAGAGAAAAATATAAATGCAATTACAAACAGGACAGATAGTGGTAGATGACACTTTCAAATTCTTCCCCCAACTAGAGCACGAGGCAATCTGAAAATCTTTCTGGTTCACTGATATTTGCGCTGACTGAGTTGATATCACATAAAATAGAACACAATGCAGTCCTTTGACAGCCTTTAGTTAATAATTCTGAGCAGTCTCCTGTGCTGAGAGATCCTGGGCACTGATATGGCTGGTAGCCCAACTGCCACTGAGTACGAGAAGAGGCTGCTGAAAGACTTGCAGTCATCATGTGAGGCAAGTGGGAAGGGGGAGGAAGCACCCTTCTGCTCTCCTTACCTAGTCCTTAAACACAGATGTCCTTTTCGGGGCCAGAGGAGACGGTTAAGGATATGCAGAGGGTCTGCTGACTTTTTGTCTGTCTTTTTAAATGTGGGTTGTAAATGAGTCCCTGATTCCTCCCCCCACAGGTGCACCTTCACAGGCTGAGTACAAAGACCATTAAACAGAACTGAGAGGTTCAGAGGCCTTGTGTTACTAACACTATAGATTTTGTTGTTGCTGTTGATGATGATGATGATGTTATTATTACGGGTTTTTAATCTAAAATGAGCTTCGTAGTGTGAGATATACACCTAGGACAGACACATGCAGAAGAATCTCTGAACTACCAGCTGTAGCATAAAAGACGCTAAATTTCTTCTTCCTTGCACAGGTTTAAAATTTCCTGTGGAGGAAATTCCTGCCTGGAATGTCCAGATGCACATTGACTCAGTCAGTGATGACTCTAATAATACAGGTTACTGCGTAGTGGAAGTAAGGTATTAGTACACTTCAGTATAAATAGCTTAGTAGATACAGGGACACAATTAAATATTTTTTGGTATTTTTCTGCCTCCATAACTCTGTTCCTCATTGGAACAGTGTTCTCTGGAGAGGGAGATGTTCTTAAGTATACAAATATCTTCTCATGGCAACCTGAAAATTACTGTCCCGTACACAAGCCCTCAAGTTATTCTAGCCTGACATGCTGACATATGACTTCCATTTTTCTCCCTATAGAACAAGTACTGAAAAGGACACCAGGCCAACCTTTAAAAATTTTCCTGAAATTCTCAGACTGGTTGCTTTAATTTCCAAGTTCACCATAGCCTGAGACTCAAATCAACAGCGTTATCTCATGAGGTTCTCAGTTGCTTTCACTCCATAAAGTTGAGGAGGTTTCACATCAGTGGAGAAATCCTCCTCAGGTCAAGCGTGGGCCTCAACATCTGTGTTGTAAGATCATTTATCATCAGTTGCATTAGAGCTATGAAGCATCAAAGCTGTAGGGTACTTTCTGAGTAAACAGCACCCTCAAAAGCAGGATGAACTACACCACCAGCAAAGTGATGTAAGGCAATGATCTCACTACAGTAGTTACTTGTGCTGCCTCTCTCCTCATGAATGAGTTTGTCTCTGGATTGGCTTTGGTTTTTTTAACTGATACCTGGCAGTGAGCCTCGTGCATGCAAAGTGGGGAGCACTGGATTTGATATATTACATGAGGCGATCAGTCCTTCAAATGACCATTACATACCTAACGCAAATAGAAGTTTTCTACCCGTGAACTGAGAGATCTTTCCAAAGAGCAGAGAGCAGAGGGAATTTACAGCTGAAAAGCAGATCATCGCATAACCAACGTAATGTATCCCCAGGGCACAGGTCACATACGCCTGGAAGAGAAGAGAGAGTGGTGACATGTTTTCTTCCGTGAAAATATGCAGCTAAGGTTCAAGGGTCTTAGCTTGACTATTCAGTAAATAGCCATCATGGATGAGATCAAAGGAGCACAGCTGCAGCGTTTGCTGACGAGTCTCTGGCATATCGACATAGTTGGACTTCAGCAGTGATATTCCTAATCCAGTTCCCAATCAAACTGATGCCATGCAAATAGCAATAAGCAGGAGAAGAAACGAGCACTACTCGGTAATCAAATAAATCTGCTGGAAGTGTCACCAAGAATTTTCTGCCCGTCATAGCCAAAGAGATGAACATTGACAGTCAGCACTACAGTCATTATAGAGCAGCTCCCACGAAATGAAGAGGACCTCATGTATAGAAGCATACAGCCAGTAGAGGTGGCCATGGAGTGCCTCTTTGAATCCATTCAAACACAGCAGCAAACACACTCTTCCATTTGCTTATACGCAAGCTTTGAAAGCTTAAGTGTCAAATAAGCAGCTCAGGGAGTTTGCCTACTTTCTTTGGAGGTTTTCTCAACAAATGTCTGGAGAACACACTTGCTGTGTGTCTAGGTTTGTAGAGAAACTGTAGGAGCAGAGGTGTTTTGACTGTTTCGGCCCATCAGGGTTTGGACCTGTTGCTCTAGTGATTTGTGAGAGCTTTCAGCCAGCCCCATTGAGGGTTTGCCCTCTTACCGTAAAGGTTCTCAAAAAAAAAAAAACATGGTATGTGTGCTGACTTGCACTTACACAAACTCTAGGGAAACCAGAAGGAAGGAAGATATAAAAGCTTTGCAGACTTCTGGCTTTTCTCCCAGTTTGCTATTTACAACAAGCTGAAGAGTTTGAACCTGTAGCTCTCTGCTGTGGCCTCCAATGGTGAGTTAAGCTCTCTACAGCGTTCTGTTTAAGGCTGTTCCAAGGGACGTATTTACTGCTGGCCTCTCCTGTTTGAAGATGTCACTCAGAGTTCATTCAAGTAGAAGTAAGCAGTAATTTAGCAAACCACAAATCGCCATCGAAAATGAGTAAATAGAAATCAGATGCAATAGTAAGATACAAAGGCACAAAAATCAATCACACACAAATAGATTTTCATTGTCATCCACACCTTTGTGTAGTCACCAGAAAGAAATCCCTGTTCAAACCCACTGTACATTGTCAGAGGGATTAGCAGACACTGTCTTTTATCTTTAAGATGCTGGAATGTTGCTAGGAACGTAGACCAAAAGGATGGTGTCTCTAGGATTTCTTTCTCAGTCTCTGCTTGGTCAGATTTGATCTGGTCCAGAAATATAACAATCAGCAGCACAGCTAGCACACCACTAGCTGCAAAAACAAAACAAAAAGTTCATGAAAAAATGAGAAATGCTGGAAGAATGATGGGAAGTCACTTGCTGCTGTTATTGTTCTGACATAGTGCTGAGCTCTCTGTGGGATGTTTTGGCAGATGTGTCTGATTCTGCTTCAGCGTAAAGGCCATTTCTGTGTAAACAAGGTCTGATCTACATTCACATCTTCTGCATACAGCTGTGCGCCTCTCAAATCCCCTCAGCTTAACTGTGACCGGCCTGCTGTGACGGTCGCCGGGCCAGCTGCACGGCCGCGGAGGGTGATCGCTCACCCTTCCAGGGCAAGCCAGGGGTCATGGGGATGGGGAGCTGGCCAGAAACAGCTCCCTCGGGAGCTATCAAAAGGCTTTAAATCAACACGAGAGAGGAATATTCACTTCCAGTGCCAAGGTTTTCATTGCTAGGGGGGATCTTCCTTCAAACGCATTGAAAGAAAAATAAAGGGCTAGAAGTAGAACTGCTGTCTTGGAGCCCAGTATATGCTGTTCTTTTTTCTTTTTTTTCAGTCAGCTCAGAGCCATGCTTTGAGTATGAAATATGTGCTATTTTAAAGATGACAGTGAGCAACTCCGAGTGACTTGAAAAAGATGGAAGTTACAGCTTTGAACCTATAATTTCCTGGCAGAAGCAGCATAGGAAAGAATACGTGGGGTAGTTAATTGGAAAATTATCATGTGCATCGGTCTAGGTTTGTTGCTTGTAGAGTGAATCAATAATTTTTTTCCCCATGTTATGAGAAGATAACTGTGGCTCATAATATACAATAAGCAGCCACAGATTCACAACTGATTGCTTCGTTACAGATGCAAGGCATGATTATGTTTCCTCTCTTATGCTGACTAGAATTCCATCCATGGAAACAAGTGGAGTCAGAGTAAGACGAGAACCAGGCAGCTCTTCCCATCCACATTGCCTGTTTAATGTGCTCCTATGTTACTGTGTATGGGCTTGCTCTTTCCTGTGAACTTTTAATGGCCAAATACAAGAGCAGATTTAGACTAAATTAGCCTCAGTTTTTTATTGCTTATTATTTCTCATCCATGTTTCCTAGAATGAAATTGTATTCTCCAGTGTCCTGGTTCTCCACTGTGGCTGAACTGTAAGCCCTTTGTGATGTAAGTCACTGTCTGTTCTTCCAGGGTCTTTATTAGTGATTGTGGGCTGATTGCAGGACTTCTGTGAGCAAGAGTGTCCAGGACAAATATTCTAACAAATATGTCAAATGAATCAAGAGCAATTATAGGAGATAAATAACTGCATGGCATAATAGTGGTTGGTATGAACATAAATAGAAACATCCACAGTCCTCGAGAAAACTAAAAAACAAAAGACTTTTCCATTGTTGTCTCCACCTAAGCCAGGCAAAATATGTATTCAGCAACCAAATAGAGGAGACATTTAAAAAATGTCTGTGAATGAAATATTTAGCAATTTGGTTTCCCTTGAGGTAGGAAAAGACATATCTTTTATTAAGAGCTTAAAAGAAAAATGAAACCCTACTGACGTGGGGTCAGTAGACAGCAGGGTTGCATTCATTTTGCATGAGCAAAGCCTAAGGGAGTGCTGTGTGTTAGTCATCAAATTTAAATTTAAACTTGTGAGCCAAACCTGCCTGCAGCAGAAAGGCATCAGCTCCAGCACACTCTTGAAGGGAAGTTGGGGGATATTGTTTGCATTTTCTCACCAATGAGGAATGGAGGTCGGGGAAGGAGGGAGGGTTTTCTGCAATGCCCTTGTCTGGTGAGGGCTGGCTCTGAGCAGATCACATACTCTCTGTTTGAGTGTATGACAAATTCTATGCATCTGTCTCAGCACAGAGAGTATACCTGTGTGCAAGGACTGCAAAGATATTGCACAAAAGATATCGTGACAAAGGACGGCCGCACCTCGAGTGCTGTGTCCAGTTTTGGGCCCCTCACCACAAGAAAGACGTCGAGGCCCTGGAGTGTGTCCAGAGAAGGGCAACGAAACTGGTGAAGGGGCTGGAGCACAGGTCTTATGAGGAGCGGCTGAAGGAACTGGGCTTGTTTAGTCTGGAGAAGAGGAGGCTCAGGGCAGACCTTATTGCCCTCTACAACTACCTGAAAGGGAGTTGTGGCGAGCGGGGGGTCGGCCTCTTCTCACAGATAACTAGTGACAGGACAAGGGGGAACGGCTGCAAGTTGCGCCAGGGGAGGTTCAGGTTGGAGATTGGGAGAAATTTCTTCTCTGAAAAGGTGGTCAGGCATTGGAACGGGTTGCCCAGGGAGATGGTGGAGTCACCGTCCCTGAGCGTGTTTAAAGTAAGGTTGGATGTGGTACTTAGGGACATGGTTTAGTGGGTAATAGGTGGTGGGGGGATGGTTGGACTAAATGATCCCTGAGGTCTCTTCCAACCTTTATGATTCTGTGATTCTATGATTCTATGATACTTTAACAATGCTAAGGTGACATATTGCCTTGCCAGATACTTCCCCTTTATCCAGAGAATAACTTGTTTTGAGCCGGATACTTTCTGAAATTTCCTCACTGAATGAATCTGTGCACATCTCTTTTTGTCTTTTCAATTTTTGATTGCACCAGTCTTTCCTGTCTTTGATTCCTTTCTAGCCTTATGCAAGGGAGGTCTATAGCAGCTGTAGTTACGAAGTGGGAGATGTGCCAGTTCACCTAGTGCTTCTCTTTATGTTCGCCTTTCACGCTAAGGTATTATAGTTCAAGCATCACAGCTAAGAATTGACTGAAGTTGTAAAATCTCAGCAGAGATCCAAACATCTCCTCCCAAATGATTGCATATTCTGGAAGCCATGGTCCAGAGCCACGGGCTGGGAGCCACGGTTTTACATGCAGTAGGACACCAGCCAGTTCCAATAGGCATCCCCAGATGACTAGAAGTTGGTGAGTTCAAGTACCACTAGCTGGGCTTCTCTTTGCATCTTGGACTTTTGCATGCAAATATAATCTGCCCAATGCCAGCTGTAACTCGTTCGTGATAGCTGAGTGAACTTACAACTATTTCATGCATAACTGGATAAGCTGCTGTAATCCTCTGATTGTGATGTGGGCATACTTTTGATTCTAGCCTGTAGAACAACACTGACTTGAGGTGCAACAGTGGAGTGACCATATGGGGCTTCAGCTTTATTCCAGGTAAAAAATTTAAAAGATGTCTTGTTCCTTTAGACAAAAATGACACAGCACTGGCACAAAGCATTGGAAACTATTTAGGAAGAAGTTGTTTACAGCTCTCACATATCTTATTTCCTTTTAGCAAATTGGATTGAAGGAGGAAGTTACAAACTTAATCTGCAAAGTCATGCTAGGCTTCACAAATAGTAGGTTCCCCATCAGTGATGATCATTAAAGATTGTGTGAATTACTTACCAGTGTAAATCCCTAGCAGAGTGTAGATTAAGGAGTTGGAGGGTTCTGCTGACCCAGTGGTGTTAGTGGTATCAGTCATGCAGTCATATGCTCCGCAGCATGCCAGGTTTTCTTCTGAGATTTCCACTAATTCAGTAAGAACCAAAAGAAAGGCAGGTCAGGGAAGAGGTCAGATAAGTGCACACTATATGTAAGGATAAAAGGAGAAGGGAACCCAACACTCAGTGATTGGTCCTGGTTTCAAATCCTTCCTCATTAGAGACGTTTAGCTTCAGAATCCCAGTTTAAAACAAAAATTTGGTTTAACAGAAACAGTTGCTCAAGAAAGAACACTGAATTAGCAGTTACATGGAGACATGGACTAAAGCCAGAGGCCAGAGTCTGAATCCAAGCTCAGTCGGCAGTATTTAAAGTTCCAGTGTGCTTCTGTACCTCTTAATCATAATAGCCCACAAGACAGATGCCACAGTGTACACCACCACTGAACTGATGGGCCTCAGTTCTTACAGCCAGAGCACATTATCCCTCTCTAGAAAATTCCTGTATACTTTATAAGAACAGAAATCATCTCAAGACACCTTTTTGTTTTATAAATTCAAATTGCGGTTACCCACTAATGCAGTCTTCCGAGAAAACAGCTCTTCCTGACTTTATTATTTTATTACAGGCTTTATTAATCTTTGAGAACATACTTGAAACTGCAATGGTTTGGCAGGGTTTGGAGTAAGACCTTTGCTCTGTTCAGTCCCATCAGTGTTGTGCTGGGCATGTGTCGAAGCCACACACGTGTGTGTACTCACGCACCCTGTGTGTCACCGCGACACGGTACCCACTTCCTCCAGTACCGTCTCTGTAAAGAAAAACTACTAACCCATGGGGTGAGCCTGAATAAGTTCTGTAGTGGGGAAGGATGATCAAAAAAACATACAATTATTTCAAGGCTTTCATTGCAGAATTTTTCACTGGTTCAAGCATAATAAAGGGCAATATAGTGTACCTTGGCTGATTCCTTAAACAGGACTTGGTCTGTAATTTTTCAATTAGAGCTGTTGTGTAACTCCTTTTAGTGTGTTTTTCCCCATTGCTTCCAATCAAAGCTGCTGCAATGATGTGAATCAGCTGCTTAACTAGCTTCATAAACAACTTTAGGTTCACCATCAGATAAAACTTAATAACATAAAGAAAATCGTTACCTCATAGCCAGTGGCTACTGCTACACAGTTTTGAACAAACAGACCCTCAGCAAAATTACAGTATGCAAAAGGTGAGTCACTCTAATACAGTGTGGAAGTATGTAAAACAAGTTTTTATCTGTTCGTGCATCATCTGAAAATAAAGATGCACATGCAATTAGTGATATGGAAGTTGCAAGACAGGGTTTGCTCCGTTCCTCTAAATAAGACTGCAATATTGATGAGTGAGAACGGGTGACCTATAATTTACATTGATTACTGTCTTCTCTTGTAGTATTACCTCATGGTGTAGCCAGCCTTGCTGTGTCTGGATGCAGTGATGCAAGCAATATGTCAAGTGTACAGGTGCATCTGAATTTCGTGCATTTTGATTCTGCAGATCCATACCATATCTTCCCAACTGCTCAGTGGAATTATACATTTTAAGTATATGAACAATATGGACGGATACCTTTGCTGCATGGTCAGAGGAGGGGAAAAGAAGTGACTGACAGGGGATCCTTACTCCCTCGCCCCCCAAGAAACTCCGTCTGGATTAAAGTTGAGTCTCACTGAGAAGGCACAGCTGGGAAGCTTATGGTGTGACTGCTCATCACCATTGTGAAGATGTGCAAGGCCTTTGGCTTTGAGAACTGCTCACAGCACACCTGCCAGGAACACGGCATTTCCTGAAGTTCTGCACCACAGGCTCTGCCCTGCAAATGAAACCAGAAGGGCCATTGACTCCTGAGCCATGGTGTGGCTTGGTGATCAGGTCAGCAGGACTCTGTTGCACTTGATGCCATCCCTCAGCATTCTTCTTTGATGGTGTTTCATCTACAGTTGCTTGGATTTAAAGGAAGCATGCTGCTCCATGAGTATCACACCTTGTGACAACTACTTTGCCATAAACCCAAGGACTCAAAGATTAAAACCTGATGCCAGCTTCCTGATGTTTAGTTTTAACTTAATACTGATTTGAATACCCTCCAGAGGACATACTTTTTAACTGAGCCAAGGAAGAGAGGTAACGTCTTGCTATTCATAGCAGCAGTGTATACGGAAAGCTCTTTCCATGTCCATCGTGTTCTGACTTTGACAGGATGGGAAAGGCATGGGAGCCTGCAATGATAACACACTCCAGCACTTTGAATCTTTAAGGTGGTGTCCAAGTATTAGTGTTCACAACCCCCCTTTTAAATCTTACACCAATTACAAGCATGGGGAATGAGGGCAGCACTGTTGAGTGATTTCTTCAAGCTACATTGGCATCTGCTGTCTGAGCCTGAAATACAGCAGAGGAACCTTGTCATGCAGACTCCTGCCAACAGCTACTTCTATTTCTTCTTGACAGTTCTGTAAAGTACTCATTTGCAGCAGGCACCAGCATCAGCCTGACTAACCTTGAATGTTTAACAGCAAATTAATCCGATGCTACAAGCTTTGCAAAAAGGCTGCTTCAGTGTTTTTCCTTTTGTTTTAATCCACTTTAAGCAGAAGTCGGACGTGAAAGACTGTCACTGCCAGCAGCCTATCTATGCTTTACAACACAGAGGTGGAATTCAAAAGAAGTTCAATAGACATCTATTTGTGAGCTTGTTGTCTGAACTCTCTTTATAGCTGATGAAGAGTTGACAGAAAATAGGTACTTCCAGAGAGTAATTTAGCCCATCTATTTCAGACATCTGCCTTCAGATGAGCTAAGTCACATGTGAAGTGATCATTTCCGCTGACTATGAAGTCAGTTGGGGGTCACCAGCTCAGCTACAGAAATCTACCTTTAACTATGTAGAACAAGCTGTGTTTATACAAAGAAGCACCCAGATTTTTAAATGTATTTTACCTTTGTTGGAAGCTTGGCTAAATATCAAGGATGAGAGAAGATTTCCCCAGATGCCGGAGGACTGAAATATCAGAAAGAAGACCCCAAAGTATTGGTTGATAATGTCCTTCGCATGTTTTCCTGCTTTCTCAGCATATGAATTGCCAGCAATGGTGAGGTAAGTGCATTTAGCAGACCAGAGTGGTGCTCCTCCTAAACCCAGGATCACAGAGGTAGGGATTAGCGTGTACCTGCCAAAGAACACTTTATTTAGCATAGTTATCATCCAGTAGTGTAATCATCATTTGCCCAAAGATCCAGAGGCAAAAATGGATATAAAAGAAATAGATTTATCCTTTGTGTGATTCAATAAGTCTACTACATGGAACCAAGAAGGGCCAGTTTTATGAAGTTTAGGATGTGCAAGTAGTCCTGGCTGTTTCCAGGGGCTAGGTCTAGACTGGGCTGGCTAGGCCTGTCCTCATGTGCCCTGACCTCTTGTAACAGAGCATTGCATTGCACCTGCGCTTCAGAAGATGGATTGCAACAACTTTTCTCTGCAGAGTTGCATCCTCTGTCACTGGAGCAACAAAACTGGTGAAGGGTCTGGAGCACAAGCCTTATGAGGAGCGGCTGAAGGAACTGGGCTTGTTTAGTCTGGAGAAGAGGAGGCTCAGGGCAGACCTTATTGCCCTCTACAACTACGTGAAAGGGAGTTGTGGCGAGCGGGGGGTCGGCCTCTTCTCACAGATAACTAGTGACAGGCCAAGGGGGAACGGCTGGAAGTTGCACCAGGGGAGGTTCAGGTTGGAGCTTAGGAGAAATTTCTTCTTAGAAAGGGTGGTCGGGCATTGGAACGGGTTGCCCAGGGAGGTGGTGGAGTCACTGTCCCTGCGTGTGTTTGAAGAAAGGCTGAATCTGGTACTTAAGAACATGGTTTAGTGGGTAATAGGTGGTGGGGGGATGGTTGGACTAAATGATCCCTGAGGTCTCTTCCAACCTTAATGATTCTATGATTCTATGGAGAGCAGAGGTAAATTGTTCATCCACCTCCGAAAGGAGGTGACTTTCTCCTGTGGTCCTCTATTCCCAGATCCACTGGCTGGAAGACAGCCTTGGCTTCAATCTTTTCCAAAACAGTCCTAAAAGACATTTGGATTTTAAATGAATCTTCTGGTTTGTTTGTGTTTCTTTTTTTTCTGAATTGAAATCTCTGCTACATACATGAGTTAGAGAAGGAGCTTCAGGTGGATGGATGGATGCATCCATTCTGGCTTTTTGCACGTTTTCACCTCTCTGCTTCATCTGTCACTGGATTTATTTATCCCCGTTTCTTGCAGGTAACACCTTTTGCACCCAACTTTCAAATCCCCACCACAGAGGTAGAGTAGGAACTGAGAAGAAAAAGAAGAAAGAACTTCTCCCTGACTGATTTTGTTCAAACACAATAGACAGGGTTAAAGTATTTAAATTGTACCAGCTAGCATAGAAGTTCCCTAAGGAGAATGCGATGTAGCAGCACATAGAGCCTGTGATGGTCCACTTGCAGCCCAGCTTCTTGATGAGGATTGGAGGGAGGAACATGGATGATAAGATGAGCGCAGCATAGAGAACACTTAGGGAAGCAACACCCAGGCCTTCTTCTGAGTGGAGACTGCTCTGCATGGACAAAACCAGCGGTTGAGACAAATTTTATCACAGGCACATGTTTCTATGGTGTACAAAGAGTGACTTCAGGTAGAAATAGAGAGGCACAGAAGCTAAGGCTGGGTATTACTGTCTCCTTTCCCCAAAACAGCCTAATTATGGATTTATACGAAAATATGATACAGAATTGGGTGACGATTGCTCAGATTCAAAGCCTTGGTAAGTCAGACTTTCTATTATTTAAAGTAATTCATTTGAGTTTCTCTTTGAAAGCAAGCTGAATGAAGGGTAACCTCTTTCCTTGGCTTTCCCTTTTTGTCTCAGGCAGGAATATCCTCAGATCTGCGTTGCAAGGGGTGACATAGCAACAGTGGAAGATCCTTTGGTTTAAACTACAGGTCTGATAATTTCTAAATTCTTCAGAGGCAAAGGTCCAAATATCCTAATGTGCTCATAGCAGCCCTTTGTAGTTGGAAGTCATTGATTCACTCACATTTTCAGACGGGAGGATTAAGATTTTACTGATCTAACCAGGCTTTGTATTTTTGTGCTCAAAACAGTTTTCTTATCTTGATACTGTAAAAGTTGCAACAAGAAGATCAAGGTGCTGCTTATCAATATTTTCCTGTTAGTTTTCATTAAATCTTACATGATCCAGTATGATTTTTGGAAGGGTGGAAGGGAGAGGGTGTGAGGCAGTAGCACTGGAGAGCACTGGAGGAGCGCGAGGCTGCTGGCAGCTGCACTGAACACTTCCAAGCCCTGGGGTGTCTGTGTGGCCCGGCCGTGCAGGACCATGGTGGCAGCCGTGAGGCTCCCTTGGTGAGGAGCAGGCATCAGGGCAGTGAGGTGAGGAGGGGATTTCCTCTGTCAAGCAGTGTCGGTGTATTTGGGAATCAGAATGGTTGTTTTGTAAAAAGGCAAAGAGGCTTCCTGATCACTGAGGTCTTATTTCTGAAACACCACATGCCTGGTGTTGTCAGATACAGCTACCAAGAATTAGGAGGCAGGACTCCAAAACCATGTGATTAGCTTAACTGTTAGGGTTTTTTAAGGAGTGGAATGTTGAAATAAATGATGCATATTTTTAATGCTTCCCTTGCAGGCTACAATACAATAAAATAACCTACTTGTGATTGCATCTCAGCAAGTCCTCTGTAACAATCAAGACACAATGGAGAGAGAAGGTGGCTACTTCGTGAATTAGCACCACTCCCTCCTGAAGCGTTATGGGGAGGCTTTATGTTCCAGCACTTAACCTGAGCATGCAACATTTCAGATGGTGGGGCTGACTCATGGTTTCTTGGGTTTATCATTCCCCTCCTCATTGGTCGGCCCTGCTTGTAACATCTCCATCCGTTTTTGGGACTGTTTTTGCAGAACTTCCCTGAGCTTGGAATTTGACAGTGTCAGCAAATAGAAAATGCTCAAGGAGAGGAGAAGAGAGAGATGTACAGAGCTAGCAGGGACCTCCTCCCATAATGAGGACAACCCCTTGTTATTGCAAACAAGTGTATCGTGTTCAGCATCAAGCTCCACCTTTAAAGCATACAGATTCCCACACCAGTTGGAAAATCCTCCTTGAACCTAATTGGTCAGGATCATCTAATATCCTGCCTAAATTTCCTCATGGATGGCTTATATCCATTTATTTGTCATTAGACCAGCAGCATCTTCTAGTCTGAAAAGTTCCTCCTCATGTTTATTTATTCTGAAGTATTCATAGACAGCAAGAGTAACCCTCAGCCATTTAGTATGGCCATAGTAAACAAGCCAGCCCTGATGGTATCCTGAGTGTTCAAGTCGCTCTAGAAATCATCTCTGCTACTGTGTTTTTAGAAGTTAATGCTAATACAAGCCACATCTGCCTTTGATTTAAAATATTTTTTATTATTATTATGTTACATCATGACACCAGGAATTATTGTATTATTTTATATTTACAATATTTAATGAACTGGACATATTTTTTTAATTTTACATTTCTGTATTATAGTAATAATAAAATCATAGCAATTTAGAAATATTCAGAACAAACCCTTTCCAGGAATGGAGTTTATTTTCCATTTTGCATTGTCTTCTTCTGAAAAGAATCTCAGAGAAATTTAGTTTTCATTCAGACAGCTTTTGTGGACCCAATGAAGTAGCCTGACACAAGTATTCAAACTATTTGAGAAGGGCTAGAATAAAATACTTAGTAAATGCTATGGATCTGAGTGAGGGATACTAACCTGCACCAAATTGATGTCCTAACCCACCTCATAAAAATTATTGCACATGCCGTCCTCTTGGAAACCAGGGAAAGACTGACAGAACACAACTGGCTGGCCTGATATACTTCCAGCCAGTGGGAGCTGCTCCACTTACCTGTAGATTCTGGAGTCCACCGTAAGCAGTGAAGAGAAGTAAAAATCCGAAAGAAATGACCAAAACATTCTTAAGATTCCTTTCCATGTTGATTCATACAAGACAAAAGGTCAGCCGGTGTGCAGGGCTGATCCAATTATTCCAGGGGATGCTCTGAGTTGGAGAAAAACAGCTTATGTGTTGTTGGAAAAGGTCACTTCTCACTGCATTTGTAGAGGAAAGAGTTGTTAATTATTTGAGGATTGGCCAGTGAACTTTACTTTTTCTGATACTGGGAACTCCTCATGGAGTTGTTACTCATTCACCTGCTGTGACTGAGGCAATAAGGGGTGCTCCTGAAGGACATCGGTCGGTGTTTATTAGCTAGGTATGTAAGTCCCTTGCAACACTTGGACTCACTTTAGCGTTGCAGTTGGACGTTATATGGCTCTCTCTATCACTAGCGCAGAAGAAAAAAATTGCAAGCAGTGAAATGCCTGCTGGCATGAAGATACACTAATCCATGAAGGGCAAAGATTAAAAGATCGTAGGGAAATCTATACTGGGCCTGTTGCTTAACTAAGCTTATGGAAGCGTACTAGGAAATGGGATTGTTTGTGTTACGCCGTTGCCTGCACACACCAGCTCACAGCGGCGAAGCACATCAAAACAAGGTTGCTGGCTGCTTGGCAAGTGGGAGAATCTTCACCTGTGGTTAACCCTGGGGCTTTGGAGTTTCAAATCCATCAAGTCATACTCACGAAAATAATTTTTCCCCATCTTTCCCATCAGCTCAGAAGCCAAGAAGAAATGTGGATGGAGCGGATAAATGAAAAAGCAACATCCCTTCCCCTCCTCTGGACTGTGGAGGAGCAGCCGCCTTTGCGGGATGTGTTTTGCCTTGCCCGTGCTGCCTGGCTCAAGGAGTGAAGCTTCCCCCTCGCCAGCCAACCCCGCCGTGTTCGGCCCTGCTTCCCCCTATTTTCAGAGCCTGCTTTGCAGTTCCACTGTCTCCGTTCGCGGCATGTTGGCCATCCTGCAAGTCCTGACTGAGCTTTTGAATATTCCAAGCACACAAAGTCCTCCCTGCCCCAGAGCCTGGCAGGGCGAACAGACCCTTCCTGCAGCTGCAGCAGAGGAGGGATTTGAAGTCAAAGTGGAATCCAAAAAAGTCTGTGGCATAAAATTAACATCCAGTGGAGGTGGTCCGTAGGATGTCCGTAGTGTCTAGTGGGAATGCACAGCTGACTTAGTCTAAATCCCACTAGATGGCACAATTTTGCTTCCCACAGGGACATTCGAGGGTGGGGGCAGGAGGCTTTAATGCATTAATTCATTTAATGCGTTAAAGAGGTCACAGCTAGTTTCTACTTTGGAGAAAATTCCAGCATGTGCCTTTTCATTTTCTTCTTTTGTCTTATAATCTTCTTGAATGAAATAATGCGGAAAACATAATCTCTTAATTCTCTGTTGTTAATGGTACTTCTATACTGCAGTCTAGATAGTGAAATACTGCCTTTTTATTTTACAGATTATGATGCTCAGCATGCAAACACTTCCAATCAGATCACAATGCTACTCTTGTTTTGCAGTGTTTGTAATCCTTTACGTGGCTTATAAATCAAACTGGAGGTACTTTGGCCTACTGATTTCCAGTCTTTTTAGCCTTATGGAACCTTGCAATTTTCCGATGCAGATCCCTGCTTAATAAATTTATAACTGGTGCTAATGTGCTTGTTTCTGTTTCGGACCCCTTAGAAATAGTCTGCAAAATTCTAGGGGTTTGACGTCATAGACTGAAAACAACTGAACAAATTAATAAGAAAATGTAAGAATAATGCTTCTCCTAAACAAAAGCGTAACTATCACCTGCTTGGGCAGGGGCAAGAGCCAAGAAGAGTGCAACGCATACTCAGTTCTAAATGCCTTTATTTCAGTGCTCTTTCTTGACACTAGCAGTAGTAACAACACAGCTTTAAAACAACCAGCATGAACTGGACGCTATTTTCAAAATGCAGTGTTGGATAGGTTATCCCATCGGCACTTCTGCTCCGGAGGAATTGTTAACACCTAGCTCAGTCACGTCCGCTTAGCAGCAGATGTTGGAGAGCGTATGGGGGATGGTGGGTGGTTTTGTGTAGGGTTTTTTTTTCCTTTTTCCTCTCCTTTCGACTGATCAAAGACATTTCAGTCTGTTCCACATCCCTTGCCCAAAGCTTTGGGTTATCCAACCTCCGGGTCCTGAGCCCCTCCTTAGGAATGTGCAGAGTCTTTACCAAGGAGATCTGATAAGGCCGAGGATCTCTTCCTCTGGTACCAGGCAGCGGGCGGCTCTGGCAGGCCTGCTGTGTATCACCCCTGACACTTCTTTCATCCTTTCTGCCAGTCTAACTAAGATTAAGTGAGCCTCAGGAGCTGTGCACTGCCTTTTGGGATCAGCTTCCACATAGGAGGCTGCAGCCACCAAACTGAAATATCTTGCAGAGCACAATCACAAAAACGGGAGACAGAAGAAGCTGGTTAAATTCATGACTCCATCCCACAGCGAGTCACGTTTATTTTCCTGTGTTTATTTTCTCGGCGTAGAGGAGGGCAGCCTTTGCTTAAGAGATTATAGCAGCAGAAGCTAATCTTAGGGGATTTTTGTGCTTCATAATTATCATTTCCCTATTTACCTTTTGCTGGTTAAATATATTGTTTAGGCAGTTGTTTTAACAACAGCAGCAAAACAGAAAACCCCCAACACCCAAAATACTCACCATAGGTTTTTCTGTCTTAGGAGGCTTTTAATTGATCAGCTCTTTGGTGGTACACAGTATCCCCTGAATCTATCTGTAGAAAGGGTGGGTGTTTTTATACCCCAGCTGGCTAATGGTTTGGCCACCCACATAATATGGGCAAGTGTTGCAAGAGCTGTTCTCAGAAGTGGACCTAACTGGCACTGGTCTCCGAGGAACTGAGCAGAAGTTTCATAGGGCAAGTGCTTGCTCATGGATGACTCCAAACACAGGGATGGGGAGAGGGGAGAGCAGAGACAGAGCCTGTGTATTCCTACTTGGAGAAATGAAGCTGATTCCTACCCTTTTTCCATGGTGAAGGCACTGCACATATACTAGAGGGGGACATCAGGACAGACCCTATTCTCCTGGGCTCTAGCAGTACTAGAAAGCCCTTAGCATCTTGTCTTGTGCTGGAGATCTTGTGTTGTGGCAAAGCCAACAGATTGCATGGTCCGTCTTTGTAAACTAGAGAACTACCTGGCTCACACTCTGAGACAGCTGAACCCATGCTGCTGCTATTTAATCCATCCTGTTAGACACATAAGCCCTCAGTTGTCATTCCAGAGACTACTGTGGGGTCATCAGGACTCTCCTTTGATGAAATTACCACCACCCCAAATGCTCACCTTCTGGGGGTGTCACACAGAAGACACTCTTCATGGACTGTAGCAGTGTGAGTGTCCTGAGGAATCATAGAATCTTTAAGGTTGGAAAAGACCTCTAGGATCATTAAGCCCAACTATCAACCTGACACCACCATGTCTACTAAACCATGTCCCGAAAGTGCCACATCTACTCGCTTTTTGAATGCCTCCAGGGACAGTGACTCCACCACCTCTCTGGGCAGCCTGTTCCAATGCCTGACCAACCTTTCAGTGAAGAAGTTTTTCCTAATATCCAACCTAAACCTCCCCTGGAGCAATTTGAGGCCATTTCCTCTTGTCCTATCACCTGTTACTTGGGAGAAGAGACCAACAGCCACCTCACTACAATCTCCTTTCAGGTAGTTGTAGGAAGCAATAAGGTCTCTATAAATAAATAAATCACTTCCCCAGCATCTGACATACCTGTACAACACAAGGTTGATACAACAGGCAACATTAGATTATCTAGATACGAAATTTTTTTCACTATTTGCAGATGGCATAGGAAAGCATGGCTCCCTCCTAGGAGATGCCCAGACACATCTAACTCTACTGCAGCCACTCTTTTTTTTCCAGTGTCCTATTCTCCCAGGAAATTAGCCTGTCCTGACATGCCTATACTGTTCTCATCTGCCAGATCAATGTCTGAGTTCTCCGTTTTTATTAAATATTATTAAATTAAAATCTGGGGGTGCTTGGTCCAGGCTGCCTGCACCAAGTTTGCTTTCTTGCTGTGAAAGCCTGGCCATGCTGCTCTGTTCTTCACCCTCCTCCTTCACCTGCGTTGATGCCCTGATGGTTTTGGTATTGAAGTAGGAATGACTAAATGTGACGCACATGCCTTGCGAAGCCCAGCCATTCCTGACAGGGGCCTTAGAAAACACAGGCTGTAACATGATGAGAGAGGATCACAACTCAGATGTGAGATTCGTAACACTGAGCTAAACAGATCAAGCAGTAAAAGCCGTTTTCTCCTGAGAAGGGAGTTGCCAGTCAGTGTACTTGTTTTGCCCACAAATTTGGAGGAAAAGAATTTTTGTTGTGCCAAAGGCTCCAGCAGTGTGAGCTGCTCCTGTGTGCCTTTAAAGGTTTAAAGATCTCTCCCTCCTCCAGCTTTTCAGCTCTCCTTTCCAAATTTCCTGTATTTCCTTCTGTCCTTTCAAATACCGCTCCTTTTCCACCACATAATGCATCCACAGCTACTGTCCTTTCATTTGTTCTCCCAAGACCCCTCTATATGCATGGCTGCATAGACATCAGTATGCCACTTCTGTCTGAATCATACCTGCTGACATCCTCTGTCTTTCTCTGGAGGCACCAAACTGTCTATCTCAATCTTCTTTTATGTCCTTGATGTATGCTGTCCTTCCTTACTGCTTTGCTGTTTACTAGCCATCACTTTGCCTTCATCTCTCTGCTTCTTCCTCTTTACTGCACCTCCTGAGTGCCAACAGACCTTTTGCTTCTTAAGGGAGTCAGCTGAAAACTGCTGGTTGTGTTCCCATCTCACAGGTCATTACAGTACTTTTAGCCTCACTGGCTGTAAGGTCCCTCTCCCTCCTCCCTCAACACTGCTCTTAATATCTCACGAGGCCCTTTGCTAACTCCACTACCTATCCCTCCAGGAAAAGGAGAGAAGCCTTGTCCTCTTGGCTGGGAGCAAGCTTATTGTAGAAGGGAGGCCAAAAAGAAGAAGAGCAGAGAGGGTGCAGGCCATAGGCTTGGATGAAGCTGTGATTTTGATTATTTTTTTTTGCCACCATGCAGGAGGCTTTCTGGTCAGGGCACTTGTCTGCTTTGCTGAATCCAGCTGTCAAATAATCAATATTGTCTCTATAGTAAAGGCAGGACTCAGTTTAGGATAGGGTGATGTGATGCCCATCCAGGCTCACTCGTAAATTTTTATGAGCTGGAGAAACAGTTCCTTTAAGTGTCGGACTTCTTATAGGTGTTATTCACCTCCTGAGATTTTCATCTCTCTTGGCTGGAGCTTTCAACGCATGAACACATCTGTGAGGGTGTTCACAGATACTAATTCTATCCTTGGGAGAGATTCAAGCATTTTGAAGGTAAGCCCCTGCCCTGTGTAGTAGCTGACCTCTCTGCAGAGGACAGATAAGGAGATCAGCCTCTCCAGGCTGACAGCTGCCCAGAGGAACCCTGTTCCTCTGTGGGAGTTGTCTTGCATTCATTCTCTTATACAGAGGTACTTTCATCTGGTTCAGACTCAGCCTATTCACATTTTACCTTCTTAAAACTGTTGCCTGAGCACTGACATTGTACATGTGCCTTGCCCTGCATTTTGGATGTTTCAGAATAGCTGGGGTAAACCTGTTCCTAATCCTAAACTAGTGTCTGTGACTCAGTTGGTAGGACTTAACACCCTGCTAAGATAAATATGCCACTGTTGTGATCTATGCTTTTATAATGAAAGGGTAGGGAGGCGGATCCTGCATATGAACAATAGACTTTTGTATGGCAGCGGCTCTGAAGTCTTAAGAGCCGTTTACTGGAAACTGCTCTACTGCATACTAGTTGTTCACGTGAGTATGCATCAGAAATTCCTTGCACACACCCATGATATGGGCTGGGAAGATGGGACTCTGTTAGCAGCCTAAAACATGTACTTTCACCTTTCCTTTTTGCTTCAGAGGTGGCTGCTCATATTATTAATATCCACTATAAAGCTAGCACAAAAAAAAGCATCTATAAAGCTCATCGAGGAAGCCCCTGCTTCTGAAAGGCTATCACAAAGACGTGTGACCAGTTTATCTCCTTGTGGAAGTAAGAAAGGGAAGAAGAGTCGGGCTTGATCCCAGAAGGCAGGGTTGCTTAAAGGCATATTGGTGTAGACGTCCCGGCATATGGAGGTTCTCACTCTCCATTGCCTTCCACCTTTCATTTGTCCATTGTTTGCACCCATGGCTAGAAACTGGCATAAGAGGAATATTTGCCACCTATTTACCACTCACTAGCCATCACTGTAAGTATCTACAGCAGATAAAAGGTAGCGTGAGTCCCTTCCTCTGTAAGCCTTGCTCTCCCTCGCTTCTGCTTTCTGTCCTATAACCCCATATAGGAGCAGGAGTTACCAAGATGCAGAAGTGCAAGCAGGGGCTCTTAAGAGTGAAACATTAAAAAAGGGCTGTTCTGTACAGGCTGTTGTGCAGTATGGCATTAGAGAAAGGGATTCTCATAGGCAAATAGGAAGATCTATTAGAAGTAATCAGAATAGGTCATTTTTTTGTCATTTTCTTTCCTGTAGTAAATTTTTATGATGAAACTTCTTTCCTACCCCCAATAGAATAGAATAGAATAGAATAGAATAGAATCATTAAGGTTGGAAGTGACCTCAAGGATCATCTAGTCCAACCATCCCCCCACCACCTATTACCCACTAAACCACGTCCCTAAGTACCACATCTAACCTTTCCTTAAACACCCTCAGGGATGGTGACTCCACCGCCTCCCTGGGCAACCCGTTCCAATGCCCGACCACCCTTTCAGAGAAGAATTTTCTCCTCATCTCCAACCTGAACCTTCCCTGGCGCAACTTGCAGCCATTTCCCCTTGTCCTGTCACTAGTTATCTGCGAGAAGAGGCCAACCCCCAGCTCACCACAACTCCCTTTCAGGTAGTTAGATATCACCAAGTGCCTGGGACGGGTGATTGCTGGTTTTAGCTGGCCTTTTCTGAGACAGAAAATATGGAGAAGCTCCATAACCTTCCCTTAGGGTGACAAAGAGTCTCTCCCGGACCTGAGCAACAGGCTCCTCAGGCTCCTTCCCTTGCCCAAGTATCGGTAAATCATGCAGCCATTCAGGACAGTGTTTCACTACCAGCCATCCTTGACCCTTCTCCTCCCGTCCACAGGTCTGCCTTGTCCCACACACATCCTTCCAATCACAGGCCCATTTGTCTCTGTCTCCTTGCGTTCAATCAAATCAAATTACCTTTTCAAGTGGCATCCCATACTTTGAAATTATGGAACTATGATAGATTTCCCTGGAAACAGGTACTGGAGTCCAGCTGGGAACGTCTTGACGGTTGCTGCTCTGAACAAGCTTCACATTTCCCATCTGTTTTCCGGAGATTAGCAAGCCCTCTGTGATTTCTAATCTTGCATTGATCTTTACAGAAACTGCTCCAGTATGTTTATGAGGGTTATAAAACTCTTAGCCCATCCTTGTTTGGAAACTCCTCCTCATTTTGTCAGTCCTTATGTGAGGCTTGAACCAAGAAACAAAGAATATTTTGGAAGATAGGACACATACAGCTCCACCTCTTGCTTATCATCTGAAATAAGAGTAATTACTATGTCACTTGCATTATTGCTTGCATATTAATTTCTCATGAACTGTTAATATTCCACCAAAGTTCTGCCACCTCCAGACAAGTGCCGAGATTGCTAACCAGAGTCACTCCGTCCATTTCATAGAAGACACTCCATAACTTCAGGATGGTAAGGACTATCAGTCACCCCCATCACCATATGGTGGGCACATAGCAGGGACCTGAAGGTGAAAAGTGACAGCCTATTGCCACCGGTTCCTTAGTCATTTAGCAGTACCACAGGAACAGTCACTGCAGACAGACAGTTCCAGCCTGGATTCTAGCTCTGGAAAATTATCCTTGCTTATTTTTTTTTTCTTTTCCTATTAAAAGTCACTCACGGAGTCTGCTACTGGAAGAATGCTGACTTTGGCAACAGTAATTTTAGTCCTTCGTACGCTGGTGATGGATGTGCTTGGTTTTCCCACATGGGAGAGTTAAAGCTTGGTGAAGTTAGCTTAAGCAGGAGGCTAAAGGCTTCCTAGCACTGTAGGACAAGTCTGGAGAAATGTGGAGGAAAAACTCTTGGAGTAGCGAAAGGAAATCTAGAAGCAATTTCTAGTTCCTAACAGACTGCCAGCTTCTATAGGTTCTCTGTGAAAAAAGGTATTTCAGTTCTGTTTTCTAGATTTCCTAAGGCCAAAAAGCAGATCAGAGTGGACTAAATATGTCTGTGGCTACTTAAAAAATAAATAAATAAATACATAATATATATATATATATATACATACACACACTTAACTGTCAGAAATTACAAAAAAGATGCTGAACATGGATTCCTCCATGCCAGCCCTCTGGAGGTATGGTAGCTCGACATTAAAGGCTAACTTAGTTAAGTTTTATCTTATACATTCTCTTCCAAAGATAACTTTTTACGTGACTGTTTTTCTTAAACAGACCAATAATTTTGATTTTCAGCATGAATGATTCTGGCTTTGTGCTTAAGTACGTCCAATTCCCTCTGACACCTGCAGGTCCCTTAAGCCGAACATGTGTTGAGCCTTGAGGCTGTTTCAAACCATGGCTCCTGGGAACAGCTCTGGTGCCTTTGACCAGCCAGGGATTTAGGCACTGCAGGGTGCACAGGCTATTTCTCTGGAAGGCCTTCCTACAGTGGAGAAGAATGGTAAAAACAAGTGGGACTTCAGTACAAATCTAGCTGTTTATGGTAGCTTTTGAGTGGGACTGGGGCTGTAATGAGACACAGTTTGGTATGTAATGGTGCAGGCTGTAACATAGTTATCTGCTGTGCATGCTCCCTCTGCAGAGATGAAAATCCAGCCAGGAGGAGTCACATGTTTTTTGTCCTTTGCATTGCTATTCGAGAACCGCCAGGACCTTAATCCCAGGGGCTGAAAGCATTCAGGGCTTCATTTTGCAATGAGTGGAGCTTAAGTCTGTGTTTTGAGTTGCAAGTCAAGGTCCTGATATGGGCTTTTAATTAATTATACTTTTAAATCTTCCTCCTTTCTGTTTAAGTTTTGGGTGTAGGTGCAGAATTCCAATGGAGATCAGCTTCTGCTAAGACAGAGCTCTTTGGCAGCATGAGTAACTCAGACCTCAGAGAAATAGATTAAATATTGCAGCCTAAAGAGTTTGCTGAAATTACAATTCAAAATGGGTAAAAGTCCTTTCATTTCAGCTTTTAAACAGAAGCACGACTTTCCAAGAGATGTAATCTACGAGGCATGTCAAAGGTTTTTGGCATTTGAAATTATAGCTCCAGTTCCAAAGAGACGCTGTCAATTTGTACTTCGTGCTTTTTCTCTCTGTCAATGTGAAAAATTTCTTTTAGCCCTCAGTACATCACCAGTATATTGCTGTTTGTGGAGCTGCTTGGATTTAGTAGATGAGAATCAATAAATGAACCATCTACTGACTGTGAAATTGACTTTTATAATTGACGACTGCTGAGAATGTATGTATATCTGAGGGAAACAAAGATCAAACTGCATTATATTGTATGTTTGCTGCAGGTCTAAGAGAAATAAGTCGATCCTTTGGATAAAAGTCACAGAATCACATAAATGTTGGATGTAAGGGATCACTGGATGTCACCTACTCCAACCTCCCCCTCCAAGCAGTGCTGATACCAGCACTAAGTCAGATCAGCCATGACTTTGTTTACCTCGGGTCTCGAAAAACCTCCAAGTATGGAGCCTACGCAGCCTTTCTGTGCTGTGCTACCGTCCCAGTGAGGAAATGTTTTCCTTTGTGTAATGCAGAAGTAATCATTCATGTCTTCTACTTATTTTCAGTTTTACATTAATATCTTTCTGGTAGGAGAAAAAAGTCCTACCTGCAGAAACTTCAAAGGAAAGAGGTGGGAGGTTGGGGGGTGAAACTTCTTTCTGATGTCAGAAATCAGGCATCTCAACTACTCAATTCAATTAATCATCTATGATCCCTAAACACACTATTAATGAGGAAACAGTGGAACTCCCAGATGGAGATTCAGGGAGACCAGACTAGGGACTGCCCAGAATGATGGGCCTTCTGCTACTTCATCACTGAAGGCAATGGGATTGTTTATGGAGTCAGCTGGCACCTAAGGTTATCGAGTCAGGATGTTTTCTGCTCGTTGTGTGTAATAGACTGAAACATTACTGAAATATAAGCAGAAAAAATTATTTGAGGCCTGGAACAACATAAGCTGGGCTGAAGTTAATGTTCCTGTACCAAGGACCACTGCAACATTTACCTCCAACAAAATAACACTGGACAGTGGGAGTTTCCTGCAGAGAGTTCTGCTGATGAATCTTACTCCTCAGGCAGGAAGCCCTGCTGCTGAGACTTTTCCCAGGGACACACGTGAGCAGAGTGTTCACCCACTAGATGCTTATGGAGTGAGCCTGTTATTTTACAGAGTGCTTGGGTACCTTGCATAGCCTTACAAGTAGGTAGTACAGAGTGGCCTCAGAGAGACAGGACTAGCTGGTGTACAGAATTCATTGTGAAACTTATAAGTAGATGGTAATATAACCACTTGTGAGAAATGACCGTAGTGCAAAATTAGGCTTATAGTCACAAATTGTGGCTTAGTCTTCATTTTGGGTTCATACATTGAATTTTTTCACAGGTAATGGGCTAGTGCAAATTATTGGGTTAAAATAACTTGGCCTTTGGAGGACTGAGAATTCGGATATAGATACAGAGTTAGAAAATCTACTGTTAATTTTTGCAGCATTTCTATATTTCTCCTGCAGAGTGGCCACTAGGCCCACTTTTTTTTGAGTGGAATATTCTGGTGCTCCAAACGCTATCAGTTTTTAAGAACTTTAAGAATTCAAAAGCACTGTTTTACTTGCTGCTCAGGTTTGATGCACTCTTTCTGTCTGGTTGAAGTCTTTCCATCTGATAAATTCTCAGGTATTGAACTTATTTGACACTTTGCCTCAGTAACTTCACTGGACTTGTTCAGCATACTAATTTTCCTCAGTGATTCTTCCATATCTATTCAGAGGCTGAGAGTCTCACTTATGTCATGGCTGATCTTTATTTTACTCTATTTATCGTATCATCTTACCCCTCCAGTCTCTGAGCCATGAGCTCATAAAGAGAGGAGCTGAACATAGCAGATATAGTTGACCTGTCAACTCAAACCTGGAAACCTGCTCTTTCAGCATCTGACTCTGTTTAACAGAAACCAGGCATAGCAAATTACCAAAGGGAGTTCTGTCTCTAACCTTCTGCTTTTCCCAGAATTTTCTGCGAAGACATATTTAGTATCATGAAACATATTAAATGACAAAAAGAAAAAAAAAAGCTGCCTTCCAAAGGCTCAAAGGCACACCTTAGAAGAGTGTTAGAAGAGGCTTCATGAAAATGGAAGCTAGACATCATGTTAAAAGCTGAAAAGTCAGTGTGAAGATCCATAAAGCTCAAGCATCTTCAAAAGGATGTGGAGGATGATGGGCAGGTAATGTGTAGGTACTGTGTAGAGATAAACTTAAAGGTCTGTTTGAACCTTCCTGATTCTATGGCATCCTGCGCTCGTATGGACTTACTGCTTTTGGCAATTAATACAGCAATCCCCTGTATAAACTGGGGCCAGACAAATCAAGTGACCTAATTTTCATCTAATTTAGATGAAGTCTTAAGTTTAAAAGTCAAGGCAGGAATTTGACAATTTAGTAACATGAAATATCACTTTGTTTGTGTGTGTCTACTAAAACTGCACTGTATCTAGGAATGAGGCAAACAAGTAACATTTTTTGGATTTTGCTGTTCCCAAGGAGCGGGAATGAGCACAAGGATTAAAATTGAAAAAGAAATGTGGCATGTGACTTAAAGAGCTCATCTATCTGTTCTATGGCAGGATCATCTCTACCTAAGTAATGTTTCTCTTATCTCTTCCTAAAGATGTCGAAGGCAAGAGGTGGTATGGACCTCCCTTGGAAATCTCTTTCAGACCTTTTACAAAGTTCTTTGAATATATAACTTGAGTCATTCTTGCTTCTGTAGGAATGAATTACTGGGGCCTCGCAAATGCTGAGCAGAACAGAGAGGTCGCTTTGTATGTCCTGCAGACCACATCCCTGTCTATAAAGTCTTGGATGACACTTGTAAAATTGCCTTGAATTCTGATCCTGTCTTACTTGTGGTCTCTTCCAGGATCGTATCTTCTGCAGATGTAATCAGGCCTCCAGATCACGAGTTAAATCATTAAGCGGGACTAGATCCAGGACAGATACCCACAAAACCTCACTCAGTTTCTCTTTCCACTGCAATCATGAACCAGAGTACGTAGTCACTGAGTGTAGCACCCTGCAGATTTACACCCAACCTGGACTAGTCTCATCAGCACTCTAGCTTGCTTATGAAAACGTCTCATGGAGCAGGGGCAGGGCCATAACAAAATAAAGATATGGGACTCTTCCTGCTTCTCCTCTAGCTACAAAGCCTGTTACCCATTATAGGAAGGAAACTATATTGGTGTGACTTTTTTTTTTTTCCTTAACAAGTCCATTCTTGCTGCTACTCGTTTCCATTTTCCCTTCAACAAATATTTTTTAACAAAAAGAACTATACTTTTTTTTTTTTTTTTTTTTTTCTCCTGGAAATTGAAGTTTTGTTGACAGGCATCTAAATTTTCATGCATTTTTCCATCACTTTTTAAATACAGAGGTGATCTTTAGTCTTTGCCTGTATAGAGATATTTTTTAAAAACCTGTCTACACTGGAAAGTGAGATGGAAATATATTAGTTTTAGGATAGCAAACTAAATGGACAGGGGGAAAGAGCTGGCTTAGTAGAACAAACCATTTGAAATAAAAGTTGTTGGAAAATCACTTAATAGACTTACACATTGAATAATGAAAAGAAGTGCTAACAACAGATCTTGTAATGAAATACTAGTGCTGAATTAAGAATATACAAGTTACTCTTCCTGATGTTGGTAAACACAACTTCATCTAGAAAAACAGGATTTCATTTTTGTTTGTTTAAGCATAATTTCACGATTCTAAGCAGGAAAAATTGAATTACAGAAAAATCTGACCAGGCCTGTTCAGGACCATGCAGTTTAGTTTGGCTGAGTTTTCAGATGAACCTTTGAAAAGCAGTCTTGTCTGCACTGAAGAGATATTCAGGATCCCTGCAATCCAACCTTTGACAAGAAGCCTATGTTTGCCATAATAGCAAATCCTATTTTCCTCTTTGGCACATGGCAGTTTTCCATTTGTTCCCTTGTTTCCTGCTCCACGCAGTCTTTCGGGTGTTACCATGCATTTGCACCATGTAGTCACCCTCCAGGAGGGCTGTGGGGAGCTGGTGTGGAAGAACTCCACAGACTCAGTGCTGTGAAAGGAGCTACAAAACTGCCATGTTCTGCACTGTTTGCTTCCAAGCATTGAAGGTCCAGGTCCGCTCTGGGGAGAAGGGGACTTTGGGCCAGGGGGAATCTAACATGATCTGAGCCCTGAAGCTGGACAGCAATGACTTGGCATAGCACCACCAGCTCGGCAGTCAGGACACAGGTTATTTGTGATGGGAATGAAAGTAACCCTGTCTCAAATACATCCTCAGACAGACTTTCAATATATTAGGGTACATAAGCATCTTTGTATCTAATGCATTGGGCAGTCCTGCCTATCTAGGCATCGTTGGACCTTTATGGATTCATAGGAAAGTCACCATTGGTACAAGGTCAAAATATTTGTTTGTTTTCTACAAACGGAGAACTTCAACTACCAAAGAAGTGTTTAATGCCCGGTGTTGAAGGAAAAAAAAAAATAAATAATTGCATGGCTTCTGCTTATCCTTGGTTTCCCACAAAACAGTGGTGAATGCCCTATGAACAATTGCACTCATCCATACTTAAGGTCTACATTACCCATATTTCCTGTTCAAGCAGGCATCTAAGGTTGCTTTATAAGCAAATAAAATACAAATGATCTCTTCTTCCCACACACAAACACATTAAAACCTTCTGGGAATTATACGCTGCAATCTTTATGCTTAATCAGATGCTCCCCAACATGAATTTTTACTGATTGCCTAGAACGTCCTTTTGGATGGACCTGCACACACATTTGGGGTGTTTGTGATATGCAACCAGGTAAATGCAGCAAGTGTGAATTAAGTGGGTTGAACATCACCAAATGCACAAAGCCGTATGTGATGCTTCCTCTCTGTTCCTCTTGAAAGCTAATTGATGGGAAGCTGTATTGCTGGCTGACAAGCTATTACTGTTTGTGGAGAGGCACTGTTGTCGGAGTGAAGTCTTAGATTCCAGTAAGTTTGTAATAAGAGGAGAAGAATCTGGGATTGTTTCAGTCTCAAAGGTCACATCTGTACAGATGTGAACCAGTGTACTCTCACTAAAGTCAGTGAGTGTAGGGAAACTTAAAATAGCTGAGCATTGCTGCCTGTATGTAATTAATCTGTGGGGCTCGAGGTTTTTTTCTGCCTGACTTGGCATCCATTTAAAGCCAAAGTACAGTAATGGAACTGTATGAATTGCCTGTAAAGGAAGGCATGTCTTCTCAGAAGCTTCTGCCTTGCTGATGAGTGTGTAGGAGTAGCATGTTGCTAGTCTATCCAAAATTATTCTAAGAGTAAACAGTCATCTCTTATATTTGACAAGGAAACACAAAACAGGAGAAACAGTGTATTCTATTCTATCCTTGAACCATTTTTTTATTGCTGGGGAGTTAGGAGCAGGTCCATGGAAGAACATAAGGCTTTACAACTCTCAGCGCACAACTTTTAGGTGCTTGGGAGAGGAGATCTAGAGCTGGTCTCTGTTCCATGTGTTGCTGTTTTATATTAACCAGTACACAGGATAAAACACAAGACCCAGCATCCAGTCTGCCTGTTTTCTCTTTCCCCACAGACTGAATACCTGCGTCACCGGATTACAGAACCGTTCACACGCTTACTGCTTTTCCCACATCTAGTGTACCTTCTGGTCTTTCTGTAAAGTGGGAGAGGCAGTGGTGGATCATATAGCCCGTAAGCTAGCAGGCTGGGCACCCCTCTTGCAGGAGATGAGAGAAATGGGCTTGAGTCCCTGCAGAAAGAAAAGGGAATTGAATTTGTTTCTCACAGCCAGTTCTACAGAGGTGTATTAGGCACATCTCAACATACTTGGGTAAAGTCCGTCTGGGGAGATAGGCCCTACGGGATGTATTTTCTAGCCTCTTATTGCTAATTATAGGTGTCATCTACTAGATGCAGCCACCGGGGAAGTGATACTATTTAAAGACTCTCTAGCTCTGGAAGGTACTGTGTAAAATCAGATGCTGTCCTGGTTTGCATAGACTGTGCTCAATTATCCATAAACTTCATTGGTTGTTGGGTGGGTCTTAGGTTTTAAAGATTCCTGGCATCCTTTTATGGATGGATGATTTGGAATCCTAAATGGTAGCTTATTCTCTTTTACTTTGCTTGACTACTTCAGATTTAAGTGCTGAGCTATCATATGTTTGTGAACTGGGACAGCTTATTTGTTCTTCCTAAGCTCCCCAGAACGTCAGTGTGCTGAATTAGAAGAATACTGATGTCAACACGGAAAAAAACCAACCCCAAACTCCTACTTTGGAGCCACCACATGCAATCCCAGTCAACCACGCTGGAGAAAAAGGAGGGGGGGAGGAGTGAGGGAAGAGAGTCTGTTAGACAGAAAGAGGCAAAGACAGCAAAACAAAGGCTGAGAAGCCCTGTGCTTGCTATCTGCAAATAAACACACCAGAGAAGGAAATTTATGTAGGTTAAAGGACAAAGATGGTGCAAGATCAAATAACTACAAAGTAGCCTCAGTTAAATAGAGGCTGCATATAAACAAGCTGACAAATCTTTAGAGGGAAGACATTCTGGGGTGTCTATCAGAGAAAGTGACTTGAGAAAAAACCCAGATAATTTAAAAAATAATTGTATCAATTTATGAAAGCGACAAATGGCACTGTCAGACTGAATTCAGTAACCCAAGATATCCCGCTTAGTCCCGTGCCCTGTGTTAGCCTTTCAGCAAAAGGTTTCTCGCTAATTTTCAGGGAGGTTTATTTTCTCCTATAATGGAAATGAGTTACAAAACAAGCATTCTGATTGTTGTTCAAGTTGCAAAAGTAAAATATTCAGGTTCAGTGTATGTTATTCATTCAGGAGGGCACATTCATGCAGGAGGATACTATTCTAGCAGCTGATAAGCTGGAGGAAAAACTGTACTGCTTTCAGCCCCAGGCTGTCTGCAATGATTTTTCAGTGTCCTCCATTCCTTGTGCTCATGAAATTACGAAGACAGCACTACCAATTCTAAATATTCAAAATGATAACCAGAACCCTTGCTTTAACTGCAAACACCATCATTTTGTCTTCAAGACAGTAAGGCTTCAAGAATCATAAGATGTCATTTGCCACTTGGAGATATGAGCTTCACTTTTTATAGTTATGAGGATAACAGCTCACTGTGGGTATTTTTTAAAATGAGAGCTGTGATCCTTGTACATAATTCTAGAAACTGGGACTTCACAAAAATACCTAATAACATGAGAGAGAAAGTGAAAAAAAGCCTCCATTAGCATGCCACTTCTTTTTCCAGACAAAAGCACGAGTCAATCCAACCTCTCCAGAAAGTACTCCGGTGACATGAGTATTTTTATAACCCATCATTCCTAGCAATGGGTACGGAGGGAAAAGCAGTGACACGGAGGTGCAATGTGCGAGGAGTACTGGTTTGTTGTGGGAGCAGGGAGCATGCAACCTCCATTCCTGGAGGCACCCAGCTCTGGCTTTGCCCGAGCAGGCAGAAGTGAAGGGTCTATCCTTGAAGCTAAATAAGGAAAACTGGCCCCTGGACAAAGCAGTAGGAAGCAGAAGAGTTTTTTTGGAACCACCTATGACTTTAAATACTTGTTTTTGGTAAACCAGACCCAAATGCCACCAGCACTGGCTGCCAGGCTGACACTCCCCAGCTACTTGTAGCACTAAAAATAGCAAAGTTGGAAGCCCCTCCAAGTTCTGGACATCATGTTCCAGCTAAAAAAAATTAGCCTTACACTCCTGACCCTGTCCAAACAATTGGGGAGCCCGAACACAAAGTTACGTGGTCGATTAGTCAAACATAACATTGCAAGGCTTCTTGACCTTTCAAAACTGGAATGAATTTGCCAAACAGGAAAGAGTAGGAATGAAGTGGAACAAGTAACTCAGAAACCCTCTGGGTCTCATCTGCCAATGCCTTGCACCTCCAGCCTCATTTCCAGGGGTGAGAGCAGAATCCTGCACAACCTGCTCCACCACTTCTGCTTGTGTGAGTTAGAAGAATGTGATGCTTTATCGCTATTTCACAAGGACAGAAATGTGTGGCCCTGTGTCCCTATGGTAAGTGCCTGTCCCGACTGGGTTATTAACTGAATGTTCATTGCGTGACTGATGCACCAAACTAAGGACACAGGAGCAGCTGTACCAGTTCAGGCCTCAGGTCCCTCCACCCCATGATTTGGTTTCTGACTGTGCCATCGGCAGAGGCATGGGGAGGGTTAAGGTTGGGGCAAGGGCATACCATGCTCCTCTCTTCCAGTATATAGTTGTTTTCCAGTTATTTTCCAGGGTCTGACACAGTACTCTTTAGTAACCCTTAGCTGTTGTGGTTTAACCCCAGCTGATAACCAAGCACCATGCGGCCACTTGCTCAGCCCTCCCCTGTGAGGGGGTGGGAAGGAGAATCACAGAATCATAGAATGCCTGGAGTTGGAAGGGACCCACAAGGATCATTGAGTCCAACTCCTGGCTCCACACAGGACCAGCCCAATCAGAGCAGATGACTGAGAGCGTTGTCCAGACACTTCCTGAACTCAGCCAGGCTCGGTGCTGTGACCACTTCCCTGGGGAGCCTGTTCCAGCGCCCCACCACCCTCTCAGTGAAGATCCTTTTCCTGATCTCCAACCTAACCCTCCCCTGTCACAGCTTCATGCCATTCCCTTGGGTTCTGTCGCTGGTCACCACAGGGAGGAGATCAGCGCCTGCCCCTTCACTCCCCCTCGTGAGGAATCCATAGGCCACGATGAGCTCTCCCCTCAGTCTCCTCTTCTCCAGCCTGAACAAACCAAAGGACTCCAGCCTCTCCTCATACGTGTTCCCTGCTAGATCCTTCACCATCTTTGTTGCTCTCCTTTGGACACTCTCCAATAGTTTTATGTCCTTTTAGTACTGTGGCGCCCAAAACTGCACACAGTACTTGAGGTCGCACCAGTGCAATGTAGAGAATGGGGAAAACAAAATTGTGAGTTGGGATAAAGACAGTTTAATAGGATAACAAAGGGAGAGAGCAATAATTATTATAGTAATAACAAAAATAACAACCAATAATCATAATGATAATATAATAATAATGGTGATAAAAGTGATGTACAAATGCAATTGCTTACTACATGCAGAAGGAAGAAAATCCAACACAATGTCCAGTCTGTTTCTGAGCTGCAACTCTGCCCCCCCAGCTCACTTCCCCAGTTCTGTAGGGAGCCTGACATTCTGTGGTGGGGAATGTCCCTTTGGCCAGGCTGGGCCGGCTGCCCTGGCTGTGCCCTCCCAGCTTCTTGTGCATCTGGTGGGGTGTGAGAAGCTGAACAGTCCTTCACTTACTGCAAGCACTACAACTACCCAGCAACAACTAAAAACATCAGTGTGTTATCAACCTTGTTCTCATATGAAATCCAAAACACAGGGCTACACCAGCTACTAGAAAGAAAATGAACCAGCCAAAGCCAGGACATTAGCTGATCTCATCTTCAAGCAACATGGGTCTTTTGGCCCCCCAAAAGTACATAAAAGTACTTTTGGCCCCCAAAACTCTATCAACGTAATGATGGGGTTTTTTTTCTGTTTCATTCTCTATCACTTTTCTAATACATTCCTAATACCTGATCTACTTCTGTAACTGCTTACCCAGCACTGACTTCATAAAATATACATGGAGGAAAATTCATGGATATATGGCACAGCGTTTACCTTCGTGTTGCCCTTGAAGCTTTCCCCTAGTGACGAACACTTGGCTGAATTAAGGGAGAGATACAAGGGCTGAAGAAGCCACAGGAGAAAAGGGAGAAGCAGCAGAGCCTGTAAGTGGGGAAGCAGCTATGGCTGTGTGAGCTGGAGGGCAGCATCTGGCTTCCCTTTCACCTGCCTTCACTCTTCTCTCAGCAGGCCCTTGAGAAATCTTGGGCAGCAAAATGCAGAAGATGAGGTACATGAAAGACATCACCCCAGTACCCTCTTTTGGTGGTTGCTGAGGGCAGGATGGCTTTTCCCAGCATCTGCTGAAAGCTGCTGCCTTCACACCTTACCCTCTGCCTGGCCTGAGCACATCACCCTGTGCAGTGCTTACATGAAGCTGCCAGCAGATCTGCCCCTCGGGAACAGATGGGACCAGAGAAGCCGATGCCAGTGAGACAGCAGCTGCCTGGATTTATATATAATCACTTTTATATCACTTTTTCTCACAGTGATTTACATGTTCTTCCTCGATAGCTGTTATATTCTCCTCTGGAAATAGCAGTTGTGGTCTATTTTCCTATTTGTTATACTTTGGGAGTATTTGCAGTGAGGTTTCTGAGGCCGACTGCCCTGGCCCCAGCACCCTATTCCTCCTTTGCACCCTTCTCCCCTGGGCACGCCCCCTCGGTGGCCCCACTGCCGGGACCTGCAGGCACCCTGCAGGTACTCACAGAGAAAAGGTTAAAAAAAGAAGGAAAAAACAAGTAGTAGCTGATGAATAAATGAAATTGCATCCCCCCCATCAATTGACAGTCATGCAACCACCTTCCCTGGCTTCAGACTGAGCCACGAATTATTTTGGCTGGTCCACCCCTGGGACAAAGTTGTATGGGGAAACAGCGAGGGCACCCTGGGGCACTGAAACTAGTGGGTACACTAAACTCCTGTGCCAGATCAGAGCAGTGACTCAGTAGGAGGGATGCTGCTTGGTGGGTTACTAACAGAGGTATGACGGACACCATGATCAGGCGGGGGTTTCCTGGGGGAAGCCTTCTCCCTCACATTGTCGCTATGTCAGCCCTTCTCTGAATTCCCCAAACTTAGGGAACTTGGCTATATAATTTGTGGTAGTTGGAGATCACATTTTTATTTTTCCTAGGGAAAAATAAAAATTAAAATAAATAATTTTTTTTTAAAAAAAAGTACATGCAAAACCTGGAGATGACTTTATACTGAAAAAAACAGGCCTGGGCACTAATTTGGGAAGATTTGAACTGGATGCTCAGACTGGCCTCTACCTTAAATGAGCACAATGAACATGAGATCAAAACCCAGTGAAAACTTGCATCTAAATGCAGGTATGAACTATGTGGTTTGGATTTTTCTCTGCAGGAAATCTGTTTTATTTAAGTAACTCCAGCGGTTTAGCCCCAGCCGGCAACTAAGTACCACGCAGCCGCTTGTTCACTCCTCCCCCCTGCCCCCCCAGTGGGATGTTGAGCGTAGTCAGAAGAAAAGACAAACTCATGGGTTGGGAAAAGGACAGCTTAATAGGACAGCAAAGGAAGAGGAAAATAACAACATGATGACTAATAAAAGAATATACAAAGCGGGTGATGCCCAATGGAGTTTGCTCACCACCTGGAACCCGATGTCCATCCCATCCCCAGGCAGTGATTCCTCCTCCCTGGCCAGCTCCTCTCTTTATATACTGCGCATGATGTCATACGGTATGGAGTATCCCTTTGGCCAGTTTGGGTCAGCTGTCCTGGCTGTGCCCCCTCCCAGCTTCTTGTGAAAATTAACTCTATCCCAGCTGATAACCAGGACAGTCATACAGTAGTCTTCAATTGCAGCATTCAGTTAAAGGGACAGCAGCAGAGTACCCTGGAGATCGTCCCTTTTTAGTTGCCTGAAAAAAGATTATTGCTGATGGATCCATTAAAGCAATAGCTTCCCCTTAAGCCTGTTAATACTCTGTGTCTTTACTGACCATACCTTTGCTGTGGAAGCTCAATCCTTGGCACTGAACTTTTTGGACTGAGGAGAGGTGTGTGCAAGTGGAGCATCCAATGCTGAGGTCAATGGCATGGCTGGAGAACATCCAGCCTTTCCAGACCTGCCACCATTCACACGCTGCACTGACATTGTGTAGCTCCTAATATTTTGCTGCCCTAGGCAACCACCTGTTATGCTTTTTGGTTGCAAAGCCAGTCTGCCATGGAAACACTCCCAGTCCACCAGCAGCTGCTGTGCTGTTAGGTCATGACAGAGATGTAAAAACGTGGGCTGCAGTTGTATGCCTTGGGATCTGGAGCAGGAAGTCCTGTGTTGCTTTGGGATTAGGCTGCCTTCACGCTTGTTTATGCCAGGAGAGTTTGGTGCAAGTTCCTCTGCATCGTCTGAGACTCTCTTTATGCCATGGCAGGTAAAATCGTGCACCCAAACCCTGACATTAATAATTATTGATGTCTTTCATGAAATGCAGTACTAAATGCTGCACAAGCCAGCAGAGTGGCCACCTTGATGCCACCAAGAGCTGCGCAGAAGCTCAGGGTGAGTGTGCTGCAAGAACTGCTGTCCTCAGGACGACCAGGAATAGGGAATTATGTGTGCGAGCTGTCGCTGCAAGGCGGGCAGCGACACAGCGGCATCGTTTCTAGGACTGAAAGCAGCAGCGAAAGGCTGACAAGGTTTTGTCCCACTGATTCTTGCACACACACAACTCGGTGCCCCTTTAAAACCATACGTGTCTGACCTCGGTGACTCAGCACGAGGGACACCAGCGAAACGGAAAGGAAATACCACAGCATCACACAATTGTTTCCAGGCAAGAGGGTTTCTGGTAGAGACCCAGTGCTAATACCCTGCCTCACGCAGCAGTCCATGGAGTTGTGGGGGGGCCACGTGCTGCTCGGGGTGCGCACACGTGCGCGTGCCCATGTGGGTGTGTGTGTGTGTGAGAAACTGTCCTGTCCTCATGCAAACCGAAACGTCCCTGTGAGCTGAGGTCTGCTATTCTACTTGCGTGCAGGATGTACAGTACAGCTGGAAGAATTAATTTCTCAGCCTATTGTTACTTTCTTCTGGATCAGACGTTTGCTGCCTCTGAAGCCTGTTGACTGTATTCAATATCTCTTCCTGTTTAACTTCATTGTTCCGGCCTCCTACATTTTTTTTTTAGGGCCTGTCTTTTTATTTTCCCCCTGAACTAGAGAATTTGCCTGATGTGTGGATGAGTCACAGATACTGTATTTCCTCTTCTCTGAAGCACATTTACATTTTTTAGGAATTACAGCTGACGGCAATCAGCCATACATTCCAAAATATCCTTTCAGGGAGGAGAAAGGAGGAACAGTGATGCTGAAATCCATCTGAAAGGTAAATGACTGAAAGGGGGAAAGAAAGACAAGTAAGAGACAGGGAGTCGCAGAAGGGCAGCCGGATGCAGGCACTCACTGTGCAGCATTTGATGGCAGTGTCCCAACTGATAACGTTCCTGTAACCAGAGACACTCTGTCATACCTGTCAGCAGCCATTCAAGCATATCACAGCCAGCTCTAAATACAAATATCAGAAGCAAACGGGATAAATATCGAGAAAATAAATCCATTTCCTCTGTTCTTAGCCCAGTATTTTCGGAAGTGAAGGAAGTCTAGTTTATACTAAGATGTAAAAGATGCTGTCAACCCTGTGTTACCCCATCAAAGCCATTGTACTGGTTTTAGCTGGGAAAAACTTAATTTTCATCATTATAGCTGGTATGGTGCTGTGTTTTGGACTTGTGCTGAAAACAGTGTTGATAATGCAGGGATGTTTTAGTTATTGCTGAGCAGTGCTTACACAGCATCAAGGCCTTCTCTGCTTCTCACGCTGCTCTGCCAGCGAGTGGGCTGGGGGTGCGCAAGGAGTGGGGAGGGGACACAGCTGGGACAGCTGACCCCAACTGACCAAAGGGATGTTCCATACCATATGATGCCATTCTCAGCAACAAAAGCTAGGGGAAAAGTTTGCCAGGGCTGCAATTGCTTAGGGACTGGTGGGCATCAGTTGGCAGGTGGTGAGTGGTTGTGGGGGTGTTTTTTACTTCACTTATTTTTTCTTGGTTTTGCTTTCCTTGTTTCCTTTTTTTCACTTATTAAACTGTTTTTACTGCAACCGATGAGTTTGCTAACTTTTGCCCTTTTGATTCCCTTTCCGATCCTGCTGGAGCTGGGGGAAATTGGGCAAGCAGCGGTGCGGTGCTTAGCTGCCTGCCAGGGCTAACCCTCAACAGCCACACAGCTCCAGAGGTGTTCCATGCTGTGGCTCTCGCCTGGCCGATTGCAGTAAGGCATTTTTAAAGCTTTTCATTTTTTGTCTCAGAGGTCAGATGGAAATGGAGGTTCCCAGCTTGCCTTGTGCCCCAAGCTGTTTCCTAAAACAGGTCTCTTGTGGTTTTGTTTCTCATGTTCCTGTAGGATTTTTTGCTGGAGGTCTTTTTTGACATAAAACTGTAGCCAGTATTTGCTTCATAAAGATATCTGCTGACCAGGTTATTAAGGGCTAAAGTTTACAGGCCTGCTATAGCCTCTGCCTTCTCATCCCTAAATTGTAAGGCTGTGTGGGGCTCCATAATGGAAGTCCTGCCTACGAGTATCAGAGTGAAAATCGGGCTTCTCATATGCAGTCATTGACAAGACAGGCTAATTCCAACTGTCTCTCTGCGTACCAGAGCACCTTACATAAAAGCCCATCAAGCGCTCATCCGTAGTAAAGAGTATTGGTGTAACGATCAGTGATGGCACACTGCAGTCAGCTGGAGCCCCAGGAAGGGTCATCCTGACTTTCAGTCATGACTAGAAGATCATGTTACAATATCACTGCACCGAACAAGTTATTCCAGCAAGTCTTTTGTGACTTTAGCACAAGGTAGGCTCCGTAGCTGCTCTTTTGAAGGAATATTGGCAGGAAGGGGTCTGCTCTTTGCATCTGCCTCTGTGAGATTCCACTGCAGAGCTGAAGGGTGGAGCTAGGGAGATGCAATGTGCATAGTCATCCTGCTTCCTGGTTATCTCCTCATTCCCACTGTTCTGCCTTGTGTCACCTGACAGTAAACAAAATGTTATCAGTTGTCCTCGCTATTTCCAGGCAACGCACGGGACTGATGGGACAGGAAAGTGCCAGCACTCAGATGGTACACTGGGAGGCTAGTCCTGTGAAGGTCTACCCGGTGGGGGGATAGTCTTGGGTGAGAAGCGAAGGGCATCAAGGAGTCTGAGGTACTCATTATCCATTAAAAAAAAATTAAAAATTCCTCTGTGTACTTGTTTATTTGTCTGAAGATCTGATGGTAAATCTCACAATATTGAGATATTGTGGAATATTGAGGAAAAACAGTAACGGAATGGGAAACACTGACTATTTATTGGTTTTGATATAGGTAGAGCCTTATTTCCCAAGCCTGTGTGGGATGAGGTATTTAACTCCAGTTAGCGATCTGTCCCTCACTTCCTCCAGGACTATCTTCACCCTCTTGCAGTTCTGGCAAAAGCATGACCCTTCCTTCTCTCCACATCTCTCAAAGACATCTCTCTAATTCCCATTACGAGAGGCATTAAGGCAATTCTAGGTGGATGGCCTTTGCGCCCTCCATTTATGTGTGAGGGGCAAGCTGGTTTAATATGATCACTGCAAAATGGGTAGAATTACCTGAACAGTGTTCAAATGGGGTCTTCCTATGTGTGAACATAAGTGGTCCCTAAGTCAACTGAATGGTGTTGGTAGCACTTTGCTGGGAAGGAAGGACTGAGAATCTGGATGAATAGAGAAGAGATTGAGGATTGCAAACTGCTTGTAGCAGGAAGAGTATTGCTGGTGAAGTTTGCCTGGCCATTTGCTCCAGTGTCATTGGTTACTGTGGAGAAAAAGCACAGGCGCTTTGAACCTAGCCCTGGCTGCTGCTGGTAGTATCTGGCAGATGAGTTACATTAATAAATGCCCAGTCATAGCTTCACCGCTGTTGCAGTCATTTCCTGACAGTATTTGAAATTTTGCCTTGTTTGCTAAATGGGATGTTATTTACACAGCTATCCAGTTTGTCACGGCTACTTTACTTAGGTGGGTGAGTGTGTCAACCATGGCAGGGCTAATAAAAGATACCAGATCCACAGCCCTAGAAATTGAGGAGGTGGAGTTCCAGCAAGACATGTCCTTCCCAACCATTCCTTGCCCAAAACATTGCGAGAGAGGAAAGGGGAGGCTATTGTCTGACCCAGTAAACCCCTGCTACTGGGAAAGTCCCTCTGGACCATGGCGATCAGTGCCATTTATGAGTCAGATTGAGTTCAGAGCTGACTGAGGAATAAGGGTACTCCTCCTGATCAGCGTGTCATTTCTTGGATATGGCTGAGAGCCATCTGTTGTTTTTTTACGTAATTCACTTCCCAATAGCTTGCAGAAGATCTTAAGACTCGCATAACAACAGTGACTGTGGTACAGGCTTTTAAGATCAACTCCATGCCTTCAAACTTCAAACAGTCAGACATCTGGGTGCCTCACTAAGCATGGATTAGCTCATGCCAGCTCTCTCCGCAAACTGTGTATTCTGACAGATCTTCTTCAATGGAAGTATGAGGAGTCCAAGCACTGGAGTTCACTGCCCCTACTAGTTCACTGCACACCTCTGCCTTTTCCGTTCTTAAAATGATGTCAATCACAATTCACAGGCCCTGGTGCCAGTGTTGGTTTTTTTCCCTCAGCATTTGTCAGTCTAAAGTAAAATCCATAATCTCTGTTCTAGACCCAGCAATAGTGAAAGCACAAGTACCTGCTATCAGCCTTTCAACCATTTCTGCCCATACTCTTGTTCAAGGTGATTTTTGGTAATACAGTAGCAGCCAGTGTCTTATCTATGCTACATTTCTTTCTTGACAGTGCTGAAGATATAACATTGGAAAATTTGAAGGAGATAAATCCAAAGTAGACATGGGCAATCAGTTTTCCTCCTGGGATTTAAACCAAGAGGACCTACTTCTGCCAATTACAGTTGTCATGTCAGAGTAACTTGACATAAATCACTGGAATTACAGATAGTGCGAACTGTAGAGGCCTAGGACTCTCCAGTTCACAAAGTCTTTGCAATAACTACTTGTCTGTTGCCTTTGTTTTCTCACTTGCCTTAGTGCTGTGAATACCAGTGAAGTGCTGGGACATGAAAGAGAGGACTCTGCTAGTCTGAGATGAGAGAAATGAAGTTGGAGCAAAGGCTCATGCAATACAACACAGCAAGACTCAGGGTAGAGATGCTCGTGTCAGCACGTAGGAATGCCAAACTCCCAGGAGTAACTCCGGGTGTGCTTAACAGGATTGTCTTTCAGGTATGGAGGCAGCCAAGGTAAAAGCAGGCTTCAGTGTACCTTGTTTCATTTCTGCCCTCCACCTCTTTCGTGTTGATGTCTCTGTGGCCATATCTCTAGTTTCTACTGCCTTAGTGCCTTGGAGAACATTGCGCCGTCTCCAAGAGGACACACCAGGAGGTTTGGCAGCCAGGATAAGCTTTTGTGCCTGAGGCTGCTTTGGATGACACCCTGCCATTGACAGCATTTGCCGTTGTTTCCCCTCTGGCCTGGTAAAAAGTGCCACTGTGACAGCTAGTTTTCCTGATTCTGCCAGTACCTTTTGTAGCACTGATTGTACTGAGGCGTCAACTTGCAGTCCGGTCAGTTCTTGCTTTTACACTAACATTTTACTCGGGGTGCAGTGATGCTCTGCAATTGTTGGGCAGATGTGTACTAGGATTCTTTACAAAGTAGTCCCAAGGGAAGTCCATTTGGCTCCGTTCTTTAGGCCTGCCATTTCTCACACTCACATGTGTATGGGTCTACATGTATATACAATCCTGAACGAATTCCTGGTGATAATACACATTGAAGGTGTACTTCAATAATAGTGGACAGCCTCCAAACAAGACATCAACTTTTTGGAACAACTTTTGAAGTGTTAAATTTTGTTTCCATTCTGCTTTGGAATAAATTCAAAGCTTTTCAACAGAAAAGATAAGGTTTTCAGTTCAAGTTGTCTCTCAAGAAGTGGCTAGAGTTCACCTTAGAGCTTTGAGACCTTCTGTTACAAGCTTCAGCAAAATCAGTACGTCTCCGTGAAACATTTTGGCTTTGATTTAGTCAGCATTTTTATGGAATGGCTGAAAACTGAAAATCTTCTTATTAGTTCTGCACTTCAATCAAGGTATCTTTATCTTTAGGTCTCTGTGTATTTGTTATGAGTTTAAAGATTGCAGAGGTGGTCAAATGGTTTAGTACTCCAGATTGAAAGACTTTTTGAACTTCCTGCTCTGCACAGATTCTATTCTTCCCTTTCAAGTGGAAAAATTAAACCAGTGATTAACAAATGAACGTTTGAAATTGGGAGATCTCCCTACAAACTGCAGAGGTTGCTTTATGCAGGAAATGTTGTTTCCAGTAATTGAATATGGTGATATAATTTATAGCTGCTCAGCCACAAGTTTGCACAAATCAGACATAATGCTCCTGATTAATTAGATTTTTCTGTTTATCACAACACCACAATCTTCAGGCCAAAGATGATAGTTCTCCTTTTATTTACAGCCTTCCAGGAGGCAAAAGTCTTCTGAGAATTGGGATTGCTTGGCTTCCCACATCGCTGCCAATCAGATGGGCTGCCCTTCACACTGCAGCATTTGTCATGGTTTGCCCAGCACTGTAAGTTCTGCTGCTGAATTAGCGATCCTGTGATGCTGGGACACACACAGCGTGTGCAGGTACATGCACATGAGCATGTGCCCACATGTGTGTGATAATCGTTTGGTGCTGTTCTCTGTTTGAAGAGATAAAGATTTATTTTTTTAAATGTGAATTGGGAAAGCAACTCTTAGATTATAACAGTGGGTTTTTTCGTAAATGATTCCAGGATTGGTTTGTGGTTTGGTGGTTGGTTTTTTTAAATATTTTTTCCCCAGCATTTAATGCCCTTGAGTAATATAATCCCCATGCAAGATTATATTGCTTGTTCTGGAACAAGCCTGGTTAGCTCCAGTGAAGCAGAACACTGATATGATAGTCTATTATTGTTACTTGCTATCTTTCAAAGCACTAGCATTGTGTTTAGCGTTGACTGAAACACAGCAGATAATGGGCAGCCTATTGACTGTCTCTAAGCTCACTGCACCAACAGAGGCTGGGTGGGAGACGGTGATCAGTTTCTCGCATAACACTGCAGCAGTCTTTGCTGCTGAGCCCTGTAGCTCCATCCCCATGTCATAGGTACAGATGTCAAGGCCATCCCTGGGTTTGTTGACTCCTTAGTCATTTGGGTTCTGGAGAAGGGAAGAAATTAAACTGAAAAGTGAGAGCTGTGGAATTTTTCCTTTAGTAAAGAAAGTAACATTGCGTGAAGTGCCCTGATACATGATTTTGTCATCCCAACACACAAAGCATTGTTAAACACCTGAACAGAAAGCCTGATTTTCATGCACAACCAAAGTAACACAAAGTCCACACAAATTCTGAGGGGCAGGTGAGTCCTCTTCCCAGGAGCACAACTGCCCTCCAGCCTTGCAGGAGACAGCAATTTTGATGGAGCAGGCGAAGTGGTAAGCGTGGAGTGCCAGGAGCACACCTTCATCACCATGCTCTTTCCCACTGCCTGGCTGTCACACAGGTTCCTGGAAGGGGGGAGGGCTCTCTGGTTTGCTTTGTGGGAGCAAGTGGCAGTCATGACTAAGCTATAGCACTGAAAAATAATTGGGTGATATCAGCCTTTTTTCAAAACAAGGAGGGAAGAGATAAGGAAAAAAAAGGTGTGTGCATGGGAAGGTTTGCTGGCATGTGTAGAAAAGGTGGAACTCCGTTCCACAAAGGAAATAACTATGATGTATAACATTCCCAGCAACATTTCACTTTGCTATTCAGGAAGGGCCTTTTTGAAATCAGTGGGAGTCTTTCCACTGCTTTCAGGGGATTTTGGATCAGGCCCATCCAATTGTTTGGGTTGCTGACATACATCTGGCTCTTTACCTGTTGCTTTTAATGAGTGCTGCTTGGGAAAACCACCCATTTCCCCTCCGCTCAGAAAGCAGCTCATCTGTTGTAGCTGCAACTGAATGTGCTGAAGTGGACCCAGCAGCCCAGTAACTCCCAGCAAAGGAGTTTGTGCGGAGGATGTGGCTGTGACACGGCCTTCTGAAAGCTGGACCCTGGGAAGGAATGATCTATCCTGCTGAGGAAGGGCTGCTTTGGAGCCAGCTGCTGCCCCAGGAGCAGGGGCAAGCCTTAACCCTAGCCCCTTACAGTGCAGCACGTGTCAGATTTGGCACGGGACTCTGCTCTGTGCCAAGCAGAGGCTTAAGGGGGTTTTGCATGGTTTGAGGCGGGGCTGAAGCTGTGCTAGTCTTTAGCTTAGAGATCACAACTCTTCAGCAAAAACAAGCCCCAGCTGCTCTACAAAGTCAGAGAAATGCCGTCTTTTTCTCTGCCAGTCTACAGAGGAGAAGGAGGAGAAGCAGAGAGGAGATGCTCACAGAGTAGATTCGCAGCAAGGTCAAGCCTGCTCATTGCACTCACGCTGCCTGTTTGCAGTTGTCCAGGCAGACCTTCACGATTCTGAGTATCCTGGGGGAAAAAAAATTATAGGAATTATTTTAAAAACAAAACACATAACTGAGTTGTTATTTTTAGTGGCTGAGAAACAAGTGAGAAACAAGTGAGAGGCCCAATGTCTATCTCAATGTAAAATCAGTGAGAGCCCAAATTTAGAAGTGAACTTTTGTTCTTCCTTAAAGTCAAATAAGGCACTGAGCGTGCCAGGTGGGTGTTACTGGCCTGTTGCTGCAGATTCTCTGGTGCTAAAGCTATGAACTTATTGTTCTGGCTTTGCAATGTCCCTAGACTGGAATTTTTCATGCTGATACTTTTATGCGTCCTTTCTGAGATGATATTACTTGGGATTTTGCTAGACACTACTGAGTTCGATCCAGTCCAGCAGCCACTGAAGTGAAAAGACTATTTCTCTTTGGATGAGTCCACTGTCCTAACAAAATGCAAGAGAGTGTTATCACAGATGGGGAAACCTGCTTCAGCTTCTTAGGTCTTCTGGGTAACGAGTTTTTGATTGGGTGCTTAGCTGTGTAGCAAGTAAAGCAGAATACCCCTTCTTCTCACCACACAGGAGGTGGAAAAACAAATAGAGGCCTTTAGGATTAATGCCTGTGCTGTGATTGGGACAGGCAAAGGACAGCACCAGGCTGGCAGGACAAGGAGAAGAGAAGCCTTTGCTCAGTGGAGAGGCTCAGTTCCCATAGAAAAGACTCCAGGGAAAGCTGCATGTAGGACTGAATTGCTTAAAGGGTATGAAATAGTCTCAATGGACACCAAAGAGGACTCAGAATTGCATACAGGTATGCTTATTTGGAATGACTGTGAGGGCCATCTCTGATCTCAGGAGGGCCACAAGCAGGTTGAACCCAGTCTTTTCTCCGGTATGGACACCACCAGCTAAGAAGGATGTCAGAAGTAAAGGAAAATACTGTTTCAGCATCCTCTGCTCACTCTCACAGGAAGTTCAACGTGCAACAGAAATGCATTGAATATCCAGCAAGGAATTTCTACAGGGGTGGTCACAGCTCCACTGAGGAGCATGGTGTAGGGGTGATGAATGTGCGTTAGGCATGGCACTCCAGTAATGCACATGGGTAGCTGGGGTAAGGAGCAGTATTTCCATCAACACTCGTATGTCACGGCACACAGGGTGTGTAGGCAGGCAGGCTTCTCCTTAACTAGGAGGCTGCTCAGCTTGTGAGCCAAAGGTTGTAGCAGAAAGAGAAAAATCTGAAGATGCCTTTTTGTGTAATCTCTATCTAGCAGTTTTAATGTGTTCATCTCTGTACTATCTGAGCACACAATTTCCATCCATGACCCTGTGAATTTTTGTCTCTCACGAGGTGTGGTTGTGTTTTATAAGTAACCTTGAGCTGGCTGGCTGAAATATGAGCCCACAGCATTTAGACCAATAATACTGTACAAGTTGTAGTGTTTTCCTCAGGCTCCAGGGTATCAGTTAGCTGCAAAGCTGCCAAAGGACATTCCACTGTCAGAGGAAATTGAGTGTAGGTGGGCAGCCCAGAGCCCAAGTGCATACTTTATAAACTTTTGGTTGTTATACTTACAGAGGTGAGTCACACAATAATCATCCTACTATCAAATTCACTGTTGGGCGTGTTGGGTTTTTTCTTTTAACTCAAATGTCTTGTAAAAGTTGCCAATGTCTTCTAGAAGTTTAATTTGTCTGAGGCCAACTAGTCATCTTTCAACATTAGATGGCCCTTCAGTGCTAGCACACAAGTGGCTTTCTAACTGGACAGCATCATCAGCTGGGTAAGTAGGCAGTCACTTGCAGGAGGCATATATAAAATATTTATATCTCACGCATATACAAAATATTTTGCTCCCAAGGATTAACCCAGTCTGGCATAAGATAGAAATTGTTGGGGTTTTGTTATGTCCGAGTTACGTTTTTAAAGTAGAGAGACTTTTCCAAGAGACCTTCTAGGGCAGGGTCTGGGGCGATCAACATTTTTTATGACAAACTCTTAAGCGACCGGCTGCCTCTGGTCTGCATGCTGCTCTGCACAACCAGTTCTTTCTACGGGGTTTGCTGACACCACAAGTGAGTGGGCCTGGGAAGAGCTCCTCAGAGACTGGGAAGGAGCTGTGTGAGCCTGGAGCATCCCCCTCTGCCCGATACTCATGCCAGACTTTTCCCAGTGCCTGCTATCCATGTTGCATGGAAGAAAGTCCCATCCCCTACAATCTCTAGTAGGGTCTTCTGACGTGGGATCCTCAAGGTTTCTGTTTCCCCTATGTTTGTCTCCTGTGGTATTTCAGGCAAGGGAAGGGTGGAGCAATGCCTTGGCCAGGGATGTCTTCCAGCTCTTTTCCTCTCCTGTGATGGAAGAATTTTAACTTGGCCTTTGAGGTCACCAAGGTCTTGCCCAGCCCATTGCAGGCTGAGTCTCCATGAGTCATGGGCCAGCACCAGCTGACACATCTCCTCCAGCTGGTAGGAAACAGCTGGTAGTCAGAGAGGCAGAATGAGGAGGGTAAAAGGAGTATCTCTCTTTCCACTTGTTTACTTCTCCAATTAACCTGTTTTAAGAGCCATTAATATCCTGACACCATAATTAAGGACAAACCTGTTTCATTTAAATGATGTTAGGAATTCATTCTCTACTTTGAAGCCATTCTTCCTACTCTCTGTTTTGTCTTTCAAAGACATCCTGGAAAAGTCAAACCTCTTTACTCACACTGTACAGTCTCCATGCAGCCCTGCTTCTTCTTTTTTTTTTATAAAATACATCCCAAGGGAGCAAAAAGGCTATAGAAATGCTACTTAGCCCTGAGATAAGCCAGAAAATAGGTGCCCTCCTCATTGGTGCCATGCACCATTGTCCACTTGTAGAAGTACTGGCCCAGAGGTGACTTGGTAATTTCATTTCTGGAACCAAGTGTCTTGCAGGCAACACTACTGCTGAACAGAGAGCTGATGGCTTTTTTTGCTGAACATAAAAATAATTTCTGATAATTCTAATGCAGTAATGGTTAAGAAGAAGACAATAAATATGTTTGTATTGCATATATAAGCAGCACAGCAGACCTTGACTGCACATCAGGGTCAATCTGTGAATATGAATTTGGGGTTGCCAAGCCAATGCACCCTCACAGTAAAGAAGTTTTTTCTCATATGGAGATGGAACTCCCTGTGTTCCAGCTTGTGCCCATTGCCCCTCGTCCTGTCACTGGGCACCACTGAGAAGAGTCTGGCCCCTTCCTCTAGACATCCACCCTTCAGGTATTTATAAGTGCTGATGAGGTTCTCTCTTAGTCTTCTCTTCTCTAGGTTGAACAGACCCAGCTCTCTCAGCCTTTCTTCATATGGAAGATGTTCAAGTCCTCCAATCATTCTGATAGCCCTCTGCTGGACTCTCTCCAGTAGTTCCCTGTCTTTCTTCAACTGGGGAGCCCAGAACTGGACACAATACTCCAGATGTGACCTCACCAGGGCAGAGTAGAGGGGCAGGATAACCTCCCTTGGCCTGCTGGCCATGCTCTTCTTGATGCATCCCAGGATACCATTGGCCTTCTTGGCCACGAGGACACATTGCTGGCTTATGGAAAGCTTGTCATTGACCAGGACTCCCAGGTCATTCTCTGCAGTGCTGCTTCCCAGTAGGTCAACTGCTAATCTGTACTGGTGCTTGGGGTTGTTCTTTCCTAGGTGTAGGACCCTACACTTCCCTTTGTTAAATTTCATAAGGGGTATGTATAAGATATTTCATATCTGGGTATTTCCTAAGCTTGTCTCCCCTTAATGTCCTTCTAGTGTTTGGGGGCTATATCAGCAGGCACTAAGTATTTTCAGAAGAAAATACCCTTCATTTTTAGTGACTCAACCTCCCTTTTTCCTAGGGAAGCTGAGGACCATGCCAGGTGGTGTAGTGTACAGATGTCTTCTGGATGCTGGCTTAGGTATCGGAGGCCTCCCAGCCCTGTGCAGTCACAGAGCGTTTCCTGACATTGTTCTCTGGAGCAGCTACTTGTTTCATCATTTTTTCACTGAAACCACCTTTTCCCTCTGCTACTGCAAACCACATTACTCTTGCAAAGGCTGCATTTCAGTGGTTCAGTGTCCCGTGTATAAACTAGTCTTTATACTAAAACACTTCAATTACTGTTTTGCAGTTTGAAATGAGCAGTGCTGCGAAAATCCTAAACTTTATCTGTTGCTGTTTTTATTTTCTTCCTTTCAACAGGAATGAATGAAACGGTTGTGATAAATAAGACTATATTAGTCATGCCTTGTACTGTTAACTAGTCTGAATTTCAGATGAATTTTGTTTTTTCCCCTGCAGGACAAATATTGTTGCTCAGGGGAGACCTTATTGCCCTCTACAACTACCTGAAAGGGAGCTGTGGTGAGCTGGGGGTCGGCCTCTTCTCGCAGATAACTAGTGACAGGACAAGGGGGAACGGCTGCAAGTTGCGCCAGGGGAGGTTCAGGTTGGAGATGAGGAGAAAATTCTTCTCTGAAAGGGTGGTCGGGCATTGGAACAGGTTGCCCAGGGAGGTGGTGGAGTCACCATCCCTGAGGGTGTTTAAGGAAAGGTTAGATGTGGTACTTAGGGACGTGGTTTAGTGGGTAATAGGGGGGGGGACAGTTGGACTGGATGATCCTTGAGGTCTCTTCCAACCTTAATGATTCTATGATTCTATGATTCTATCTTTCTGGCCAATTTGTAGTTTGAGTATTGCATTTGGTTTGTTACCTCTCCCCATGGTTTCAGGCTGATGTGCTGTTCTCCTTTGCACGCTACTCCATCCCCAGCACAATGTCTTGTCTCCTGTGCTGCATGCAGGCAGTGTTTTAAGTCATTACCTGTTGAGTCTGCCTGCCTCACAGTGCAGAATTGAATCAGCTAGGACTCTGTCCACGCTACTAAAGCTAGTAAAAGCTTTTCCATTAACATTAATGGGAGTACAATCTTCTTTTGGTATGCAGCTGCACATCCTGAATTCCTGATGATTTTTAGCAGGACCAAGTGGCTTAAAGCTACTCGAATGCAGGCCAAAAGTGTGCACCTAACTCCCACTGACGTGCAGTGGAGCAAGACATGTGGTGGTTTTTGAAGGTCTTATCCTTAGACTTGTAATGCATTTCAGGGATTTGGTATGAAAGGTACCATATATGCACAGCTCAGTATTATAAAACTAGGAAGATAAATGTAAATGTGGTATGTAGCCAGCTCAGTGGCTTCTGTTGTCCAGTACAGTGTATCTGAGAGTGACCAAACCAAACGACTTTTTGAAAAAAAGTGCAAAAAATCCCTCCATCCCACATTAGGGAGCTATGGGATAAATGCTGCTAGTGCTTCTTCCTAGCCAGTCTATTTCACAGCTCACTAGTGCACTGAAGCTTGCAGGTGTACCTATCTTCCGAAACTCTCATGGCACTGTTGAAAATTAATATTTCTGGTGCTGGATGTTCTTGTTTTCTGTCTCAGTGGCTGATCCTTGTGTCTCTGAGATGTTTCTGGGGCCATTAAGTTGTGCCACTGAAACGTATCCCACGAAAAAACCACTTGATGCTGGCGCTGAGCACAAATGTCTACCTCTGATCTCAAAGTGATCCCTGCTGGCACAGCCCAACAGGCAAAGTGAGGGATGTTGGGTGGTGAGTAGAGATGTTTTTAGGGAACCGTGTTTCAATTTCAATCTTCCATGAAGTGACTTGTAAAGACAGTGAACAGAGATGATTATTTTAATATTGAAACACCTCTTGTCTGTGTCCTTTGAAATAAAGGCAATTTAGCTAGGTTTTCCTCCTCATGTAATAATCATGGGCTACTTCTGCTGTGCGTGTTAAGCATGTTCCCTCTTCACCAGATGAAGCTCACCTGTTAGCGCAGCTTGCACTAGGGATTACTCAGTGCAGCTGAATCCCAGTTTTTGCTCATTTTGTGGCACACTGCTCATTAGGCAAGATGAGCGATGTTGTCTGTGTAGAAGAGCAGTGTCAGTGCTGTCTCATTTTCAGTTTGTATCTCATTACAGACATCCAGTTTCTGCGGTCACCGAGTTTCCCCTTGTTGCTTGTTAGCTTTCCTCTTAGTGTTATCTCCTCATCTTTCAAAGGTGCAGTAGTCACCTCTGCAGGGCAAAGGATCTCAGTAGGTAGATTGTTTTGCTGAGGGAAAAGCACACACATAGTTTAGCGTTTAATGAAGAGACTCTGAAGAGGGGCACTTAGGTCTGAAGGTCTATGGAGAAAGAAAGATAAAATATTATCATCTATGGCAAAAGAAGTTATATGAAATAAGGACAGCATGATACTATGTTGTAAACAGAGCTAAGATGCTTAGATTTTCTTGTTGGTCAGACCTAGTTTATGAAACACTAGATGGCCTGTTGTAGACCTAGTGTTGAATGCAGGTGTGATGAGGGCTGAGACAAAGTACGGCTGTTCCCTCCTCATGTAACGGACATGTGGGGCTGTGTCAGGAGGGGGAGATATTTCCCACAGGATAATGGGGTGAGGGAGGCACTACAGCTACAGCCTCCTTACACTCACACACCAAGCAGCTGATGTCTGGGATCTGCACTTGTTATTTCTCCTTCTCACTGTAATAGCTTAGTCTCCCTGCCAATGGCCTCATGTCATTCCCCTGATAACAAATGTCCATGGTTCCTTCCCGTGCCATCCCCTACCTGCACCCAGCTCTTTAACCCCTTGAGAATCCGATTTCTGGAAGCCCTACTGCCTATCCTTGTGGAAGAGTTGGCTAGGATTGCCTCAGTGCAGAAGGAAATTGGGAAATATTAATATATCCCACTGCTTTGCCAAAAATATTCCTCTTTTTCTTCTGGATGTTCTCCTTTTGGTCATGACTGACAGCGTACCGACTCTGGTTTCTGCAGGAGGCTTTGTTTCCTCCCACAGTAGGGACAGTTTTTGCAATTCTTCAAAGCGAAAGTTTCAAACACCTGTAGAAGTTCCAGGAATCGGATTCTGTGACCCTTAGATCTTATTCACAGTATTGCCCTGTAGGAGGAATCACTCTTGAACATACAAAGTTTAACTTAAACATGGGCTCAAATCAAGTGTGGTATCTGCACATCTGTGCAGGTTGAGTGATAGTCAATTTCTGAGCTGGTCAGGGTATTGTATCTAGCTCCATCCTCATCATGAGCTGATCCAGATCTGCTGATTCAGAAACTGTAACCACTGGGATGCATCAAAATCAGGATCCCATTCTGAATTTTTGAGGCTAGCTGTGTTCCTTCTTGGGCAGCTGGAAGCAAGGAAAATTTCTGGTGATTTGGTTTTGCACCGCACTCATTCTTCTCCACTCTTTCTGCAACATGGAGAAACCAACTCCCCTTCTGAACAGAGTGATGATCAAGTCAAGCGATAACTTAACAGAAAGGAAGAGAGAGTTGGCTGTTTGACTGTTCTCCAGATGTTGTCATCTTTCTGGTGGCTTTTTGTAACCTCCTGTAACCCAGACAGGCTAAAGGATCCTTGAACTATCAAATGGCTGTCCCTGCAGAGGCAGCATCCATGAGGGCAAGTCCTTTTATATAACAGGGCCCCAGAGAGTAGGTGGGAAAGTATTTTCACCAACGTGCAACGATGCTATTTAGGTATCAGTGAGCACTTTGAAGAGCATCGTTATCATTTCTCTGTACATCTGTTCTGTGTTGTTTAGTGAAGAAGAATTAGGGCAAGTTGTCATTGTCAGCAGTAATGCTACATCCATGTTGCAAAACAACCGCAGTGGAGATGAATGAGAAAATCTGTCCAAAATACCTTTTCTACTGGGGAGAAAGGGAAAGGGCAAAGGAGAAACCCCTGTACAATGAAAGACATATTTTACCAAGCTGACTACAGAATAGAAAGACCAACATTAAAGTGCCTACTGTAATGTACATTTGACAAAAAAATCCCAACAAGTTCATGTTAATTGAAGTGTTTCTTGAGTATTTTTCTGTACAAAATCTTTTCTCTCTTGTATTTGAATCTTCTCCCAGTGTGCTGTACAAAGCCAGGTTGTCTCCTGCCTTTAAGAACGGCTGTTGGGGTCAACACTTAGGGTGGGATTTCTTTAAGTTCATCTTCACTCTATTCTTCTCACTGGACTTTTCATCTGCAATATCTGGGTGCACTGAAGCAGATGTGCTGCGAATAGAGAACGTGCTCCCATTTCTCCTTTTGTTTCTTCTTAATTGAACTGGAGCTGAGAGCTGTGTAAAGTGGCAGTGGATTTTGAGTTCCTACTGCCCTTGTCAGGGTGGCTTTATACTAGAATAACACTCAAGCTGTGTATCTCTGGCCTCCCACTGTAACTCCTGTTGAGATAAAGAAAAGAGGCTACCTCAGCAATTAAAATTGGAAGATGTCTCAAAAATAAGTAACATCTCCATGGCTCCCAGCCCCAGAGGCTCCATATGGACTCACCCAGCTGGACATCTGTGGATTTTTGGCTACAATTCAAGAGGCACAATTGCTATCTACATGTGTGTTTCTGGCTCTCCACTTCTGTCCCATCCACCCCCACTATGTGCACAAGCCATCCCAGGATCTGCGTCCGTAAAATTTTAACACTGGCTTGCTGCTGCTGAAAGATGCCCACCAGCTCCAGCAAGTCACTATAATCCCCTAATAAAACATCCACTGGTATTGGCAAGACCCTAGGCAATCTATCTGGAAAGACAAAAATTAAAAGAGATGGTTGGGGTAATAGCGCTTGATTGAAGGGAGAAATACTTTTTCTAGCAGAAAAATGAGCACTTAAAAATGTTCGGCCAGCCGAAGACAATTATTTGGCTGGTGATGCACAAGTACAGAGGGTAGTTAATCCATTTTAAATCGCTCTTGCAGTCAGGAGAGTGATGGGAAAACACCACCAGGTTGGCTCTTGCTCTGAGGGCAGTCAGGAGGTCTTCGGGGATGGCTGGGACCCGGCTTGCTGGGCACAACCTCTCTTCTCCTTGCCGTGAGGTCTCACCAAGTGTAGTCAGTTAGTAACAAGGTGTTTTCTTCCACCTTACAGACGTAACCTTGGGTTGGGATGTGAAGAGGGGAATTATTCTCTCCCTCCCAAAGTGTGGCCTGTAATACACAATCTTTCCAAGGTCTAGCTGACAGTGCTCTGTTGTTTCAGGAGCCCCTCCATATACTGACTGCCTGTCATGGCAGCACCGGCCCCGCAGGAGAAGCTGTTCTTACTGTCAAAGAAAATAGAGAGGCATGACTGAAATGCACGCAGAACACACTGACTGAGGCAAACAAAGCCATTGCTGTGGTCTTTCCCCCCCCACTGATGTGTTTTAAATACTGAGTCACAAAATCTTTTTTTTTTCTTCTTTTTTTTTTCTTCTTTTTTCCCCCCCCGCCCCCCTTGGGCACACTAGGATGATGAAAGGAGGGAGCTGGTTTGTGAGTGATACAAAAATGGCAGTTTTCTAAATTTACTCAGCAGGCTTCAGAACTAGCCCATCCTGGGATTTGTTGGCAGCAGGAACCAAAACACCTGCTTGGATTTCCTTTAACTTGTGTGAGTAAAACACTTCAAAGTCGCTCATGTGCTACAAAGAAGGAAGGGAAGAAAAGCTCGAGCGCTGGCACACTTCCCTGCTGCCCCCCTTTAACTGTGAAGATCTGAATTCAGATGCTCGTTTGCACCAGCACAACAGAGAGAGAGAAGCCTCCCGCTTTTGTCTCGTTTAAGCAGAATTACAAACCACCGAAGCACTGCCGTAGAGGATCAGATGCAAGCATTACCTCATCACCACATAACGTTATTGGCTGGGGATATCTGGAGGTGGGGTGTTGGTGCCTACCCACTCCATGGGCGCTGGGTTTTCTCATTATCTCTTTCTCTTTCTTTCAGAACAGCTGACCCTTCTAATGGATGTCACCTACAGGGACAGCCCGCCTTTGTGGAACCGTCTTATAAAGCCAAGGAGGAACAGCACAAATGTGATCATAAAGACATTGAATGAGATCAATAGAAGCAATTTTAAAATAAATAAATAATTCTTTAAATGCAGTAAGCGATTGTGTATTCAATATGGCAGTTTTAACCACCCTTTTAAAATTGCTATTAAATCACACAGAATAGCTCTAAAAATTATGTAGTCATTAGAATCTGTAGGGCTTCTTGATTTTTATTTTTTTTATGAAGTCTCTGTATGCTTCCTAAAGCTAAATCATGTCATTTTTATTCAGGACCACCCTCTGTCATTGGCTTTCAGAAAAGTAATCATTGATTGCAGTGAGCATGAAGAGCCTGGTGATGACATTACTTACCTCTCGTGAGGACTTGGCTCCTCAGTCACTGAGAACACATTGCCCTGTTGGGAGACACCAGGAAATTAGAATTTCAGCCCTAAGGTAAATCCCAAAATACTTTGTGGGGGAGAAAGTTACCTTTTCTTTTACAGACAAGGAAAGCAACAGCAGTTTAAGTCACCTGCTATTAGGATAGCTGCATGAAAGTGGCAGAATCAAGACCAGGGGCTGATCTGAATCCAAGCAGTGCTCTTGCACTGGCCTTGGTTTTCACTTAGATCTCACTTTGTGAAATTCCTTTTGGCATACAAGCAACTCAATGTAAATTAAGAAAGGATCTCAAGGTTTATCTCTCGATGAATAACATGGCCAGGTGCAGACCCAGTTCCAAGACCTTCTTCAGCATCTGTGCCATACAAAGCTGTATGCCATGTGTGCTGCGAACAGCCTTAAGCCTTTATTTCCTTTATGGATGTTATTAATAGGGGACTGAATTCTCTCCCTCTTTGTCTCTCTGATGTCGTTTCCTTTGTTTCCTTTTAGGAGCAGCACAAGGGGATAGAGAGCAGACAAACTGCATTATCCTTGTAATTAACTATCTCAGCAATGTAGTGGCACCACGGCAGTGGTAGTGCTGTGTAATAATTTGCATACATTAGTTTACATGTCCCAGGAAAGCAATTTCTGTAGTGTTTAAGAGGAAAATAAGAAGAGGAAAAAAGGGAGGGAAGAAGGGTTGAGCTGGGGGAAATATATGATACTAACTCAGAACTGGATTCAAAGAAAGAGGATTAGTGAAGCCATGAAAGTGCTTGGAGCCTTGTTAACATGGATGCAGTTATTCCTGAAGCAGTTACCTGACAGTGCTGATCCAATTTGGAGAGATATTCAGCACCTTTAGGACCTGCTGGTTTCAACCAGCGCTGTGGGTGCATACTGTCTCAGCCATAAGCAACGTCGTGGCCCGGCACGAGCTGCACTTGTGGTGCTGCACGGGCACTGCTCCCTCCCTGCGCTGCCGCCTGGCTTGTGGGTTTCAACTTCTGCAAGGAAAAGAGCTCTGAGCAAAAAAAGAAGACACGTTCCGCCCCCCAAACCTGTCACCATAGCAGATGATCATGTACTAGCACAGTTTCCATCAGAGAGATAGAGGCTTTGGCAGGGAAAATTTATCTGTTTCTGCCAAACTCCTTTGCAGTCTGGGCTCCTTTACACATCAGGGCTGTTAGGAGAGATGGAAATAGCCTCCCAGACATTCAGAGGAAATAGGAGCGCTCGGATCTGGGATACAGCAGAGCAGTCCACCACAGGGGCTGGCTGGTCAGAGGTAGGGAAAGAGACTCGAGGTGCAGTTGCCGTGCCACTGCGTCTGCCACGTCTTGGGTACCCCAAGCTGGTTTCAGATGGGTGGGAACCTGCAAGCTCTGTGTTATCTTCACAGCTATTTCTCCACGTTCATATCCACGTGACCTGACAGCATGCAGCCCTTAAGTTCTCTTCCTGCTCTTTTTGATGGTTTACTTAGTGACTTTGGGAAAATTACTTAATATGTGTGTGCCTGAATTTGCCCATCCATAACTTGGGTGTATTAATTAAACAGCTTCCTCAGAGGGACGTTGTGAGGTTTAATGAATTCATGCTTGCAAAGTAATTTAAGATTTAAGATGAAAACTGCTAGAGAAGTGCAAAATGCCTTATAATTAAAACAGAGAGGATACAAAATAATAATAATCAAAAGCCCCTGAAGCTGCTGATCACTGTAAATGGGGAATATTTGTACTTGAAGTTACTAATAAAAACATCAGTCATTGTGTTACAAAGTAAGATTTTCCAGCTACATAGCATTAGTTAATACTACGCTATTATTCCACTTAGTATTTCCATTGTCTTTGCACAGAAAGAAAAATCAATTAAACTGATTTACTGTGAACTTATATCAAAGGAGATCAGCACGGTGCCCAAAATATGTCAGAAGAGTGTAAAGCCCTGGCATGCTTGTTTGTGTGGCTGTCTTTACTCGCAGCAGAAGTCCTGTCACAGTTTAACCCCAGCCGGTAGCCGAGCACCCCGCAGCCACTCACTCACCCCTCCCACTCCGAGGGGGTGGGAAAAAGAATGGAAAAAACCCCTAGTGGGTTGAGATAAAGACAGTTTAATAGGATAACAGAGGATAATAATAACAATAACAACAACAACAACAACAACAACAACAACAACAACAACAATAATAATAATAATAATAATAATAATAATAATAATAATATCATTGATGAAAGCAAAACCAATAACAAAACCAACAATAACAGTAAAAGAAGTGATACACCAATCCAATTGCTCACCACATGCAGAAGATAAAAAAAAAAGCTAAAACCCAACACCCAGCATGTTTCTGAGCAGTGAATTTGCCCCCCCAGCTCACTTCCCCAGTTCTGTAGGGAGCCTGACATTCTGTGATGGGGAATGTCCCTTTGGCCAGGCTGGGCCGGCTGTCCTGGCTGTGCTCTCCCACCTTCTTGTGCATCTGGTGGGGTGTGAGAAGCTGAAAAGTTCTTGACTGAATATAGACACTACAACTACCCAGCAACAGCTAAAACCAGCAGTGTCCATAGGGTGATTCACCTGAGTGACTGCAGAGCTTTTGTAGAATCAGGGCCTTAATATGCAGCAGCAAAGGAATGAAAAAATTGTCATATCACCACAAAAAATGCAGTCCACACAGAGTACTAAATCCTTGGAAAGGAAACCGAAATTGTGGAGCACATCCCAAAGACTTTTCAGGTAGACTTCATATGTAGATTTCTTTACGTGCCACAGAAAACACGGGGATTAGAGTTAGACCTTACACACCTCCACAAAATGAAGGTTATCTTTGCCCTGCCCAGCTGAAAGCTGAGAGGAGGAAGGCAACAGCTCTGGTGAGAAAAACCATCACAGAAAACTGTTTTCAGAGAAAACTGTTGGAGAAGCAGCAAAGCAAAACCGCAGAACAGGCAAGAACAGAATGTGTATTCTGTTCATCAAGACACATCCAAAATTAAAAAATACACATAATTAAAAACCCAAAAATATTTTGCATCTTGATCCAAAAATTTTTGAATCCCAAAACAAAGTCCAGGATTGACCAAAGACTTGTGGTTGGTTCAGTTGCATTCTTGTAAATGCTATAAACCATAGTCCACACTGTGTGGCCAGAAAGACCTGGGTCCCCTCTCCGTAACGAGGGAGGCAGCTGACCCCTGGACAGGGTGGGCACCTGCCAGTAGGTCAGTCCAGGCTGTCAGCCTAGAGAGGAGGTGTAGGAACTGGGGGACAGATGGGGACAAGTCCTCAGACAATTGAAATGTTCATTGGTTTCTGTGCTTCATGTACAGCTAATACCAAATGAAGGGTTGTGCCATCTTTGAAATAAAGATGACTCTTCTGTTACGGGGCACCTCATGCATGCCCTCTCTTCTGAGGTCAATGCTGACCTGGGGGAGAAGAGCTAAGAGAGGATTTGGACTGTTTGGAAATGTAAGGAATTATGTTGGACTGTGAATTTCAGTTTCCTAGGTGTATCTTTGAAACTTGGCTCTCAATGTGGGTAAAAATATAAACATTTTTAATGTACTCTAGGAACTGATTTTGTTTTCATGGATCTGCACTTGGTCCCTCCTGAGATGGAATGCGTATTTGTCCTGGCATGGGAGAATCTCAGAAGCTGTCTGATCTGGGCATGGCATGCCTGCAGGGCCCCTGGGCAACCTCAGGGTCCTGGCTGACACTTCTGAGTTTTGAGGGCTTTCTGGCCTTCAGCTTCCCATTTGGCAGCTGGGGAACTCAAACAGTACTGCTCTTGGGACAACAAACATACAGAGCCCGGTTTCTGTAAGCCGATGCCTGGTTCAGCCTCAGATGAAGAGCTCCCAGTAAGCAGATTACACAGTGTCTGGTTTAGGAAGGGCTGTATGTGCTGTATAGATCTTAGCATCCCTGGACATTGTGTTTTGATGAAGTATGCATTTTAGGTGCTTAACAGGGAATGAGAAAGAAAGGGATAATCTGGCTCTATTGGAAAGACAAAAGGGGAAATGTGGGAAGTACTCCAGCCCTCTACTACAAAAATACCTTCATGTATTAGTCATCTGAGTGACTGCAGCGTGTTCTGACAGTTGTGATGCCAAATCTGTGGCTGAACTACCGAAGAAAGCCAGGTGTCAATGCTCTTTCTAGCAATGGGTGACACCCCAGACACATTCTTTGAAAAAGCCTGTTTTGTGTTAGGTAGCTTGGGGTCCAAACGTTTACAGACCCAAACTCTGGGGAGCCTACCGGCCCTCTGGGGAGCATTTGTGGGTCTGACAGCAGTTTCTAGAGTGGTACAGAAAGCCTCAGCCTTGGTGTTGTGAAAGTAAATGTGTGGGTGCTTTCACTCAGAGCAGCTTCACAGAAATAGGAAGTTTCCTTAGTGCTGTGGGCAGATGTGACACAGCTGTGGAGCTGGGCCTGTGTTACACGAAGCAGTTCATGCCTTCAAACAGTTGGTATGCTCTGGGGAAGGGGAGAAATCATTTTCCCATTAAATTTCTTCCTGCCTAGTGTATTTCAGGTATTTAGCACTCAGATTTCTTCTCTTGTGATATGGACAGATAATGAAAAAAAAAAACCAGCGGTGTGCAGCAACTGAATATCAGTTATTCACATAAATTTCTCAAAGTGTATTGCAAAGGTGAGAAAATGCTCCTTTCACCTGTTCTCACAAATGTAAGGACATAAAGGCAGGACAGAGGTTCTGCAGGTGGTTGAAGAGAGTAATGGAAGAGGTGGGAATAGGGTCCCCATGTTCTCTGTGTCCAGGGGTGTTCCAGGCTCAGGAGAGCAGGTGAGGGCTGACAAATGAGACAGCACTGTAGTCATGGGCTCTCGGCTTGCTCCTCTGCTAAGTGTCAGATTCCTATTCTGTGCCAAAGAAGGGAACTTTGGGAAGACCACCAAAGCACATTACATTATGAGAAGTGATCATAAATATCTCTGTAGTGCAAGACATTTTTTTTTTCTTAGAATCATCTGAATTACTAGAGGGTTTAGTGCTCACTACATTGGATTTTTACTTCTTTTTAGCATTTCAGGTTGTCAATAAAACACTTCAGTATACACAAATATGCTAACCATGGGGTACTACAAGTGTTAAACCAAAAAGGACCATGAAATATCCTGGTTTTGGCTTCCTTCCTGTTAGAGGCCACTCAGTTTCATCCAGTTACTTGTGTACTGATTTCAGTAACTTCTGCTTGGCTAATGCAAGCTTCATCCCAATTTGAGGATGGCAAAGATGCAGGAGTCACTGTTTCCTTCGGTAGTTTATTCCATGAGTTAGTCTCTTGCTGGAGGGACTAGGGATGAGTCTGGTAAGAGTAAGAACTGAAAGTAAGGTTTATTTATACCTTTGAGACTGCATAGCTTCATGCTTGGCCATTCAGTCTAGAGGTTTGCTAGCTCCTTGTTTACCTGGGGAAAATCATTTCTATATACTTTGTCAAGTCTCTTTATCTTGACTTCCTTGTCCTAAGCAATCTGAGTTTCTTCATTCTCCCACTGTAACACATTTCCTCTGGCTGATGAAAAACTTTTCTGGCTCTTTTCTGCCTCCCTTTCCATTTTCAAGTGTATTTTTTAGAATATAGATAACAGATTTGTCTGCAGCATTCAGCATTGGTCTTGCCAGTCTCACATACTCCAACAAAATTGTTCATCTGCTCACTCCTCCTCTGTTCAGATACTCCTCTCTTCTTGTACAGGGTCAAGAACCATGGAAATGAAAGTGAAAATTCCTTTTTCTTTCAAGTTTCAAATATAGCTAATTGTTTGGAATATCGTGGTGTGGATTTTTCAAAGTAGAAGATGAAAATACACTAAATAGGTGAAGGAAACAAGATAAGAGCCTGAAAATAGCCAACTGTTCTAGAATAGTTCCAAGAATACCTCATTTCCTATAACTCTAAACCTATTCTTAGGCTCTAAACCTATTCTTAGGCTAGACATTTATGGGATGAACTCTTAATGTACTTCTCTTGACAAGGTTTCAGTTCAGGAGGTCTAAGTGAAGCTGGGGTAAAACACAGTCTGGCTGAGTTGCAGCTCTGTGCTTCCTGTGTCTGCATCTCTGCTGGGATTTATACTCATGCCCGTGTCACTGCACAGCTGCTGGTTGTTCCAGTTATCCAGTCTTTCATCGTCTCACTCATCTGTGAAGAACAAGGGTAGAGCTTTTCTTTTCACTTGGAGGAGATGTTGAGCCACAAATGTGTCCGTATTGCTAATTTTACAATGACTTCACATAAAACTAAACACTGTTGTTTTATCACACTGACAGTAATCCACCTATATTACTCTTCTAAGTGCAAACAATGAAGGACTCCAGTTTAGGATCAGAAACAATAGCTACAAGCAGATGTTTGAAGACATATTTTCAAAAAGTTGGATTTCCTCAGTCTGAAAATGAGACCAGCCAAGCTGATATTGATCAGACAGCTTTCTAGTAGATATTTTGGAGAACCCTTGAGACTCTGGCAGCTTCGTTGAGGTACTCAAAGTAGAGCTGAATACTTAGCCAAAAAATGCAAGACCCAATGAAGCAAAGGATTTCATAACTTGATTAGAAATGGGGTAAAACAAAGCTGATTTATGAAAAACCATCAAAACAAGGCAAAATTCTAGAGTCTGAACTTGAGTGCATAGCCAATTATAAATTTTTACATTTATAACAGGCCAGTGGATTTTTTATAATAGGCCGGTGGACCATACTTGCTCCTACAGCAGTCAATGCAAAAGACCTAAGGGAAAAGAAGGACTGGAATTTCTTTAATTATCCATGTTTATATTTATTTTTTTAAATGGTTATAAAGACTGGGGAAAACACAGCTGCAATAAAAGTCAAATTGGTCACAGAGTTCTAAAATTTTTTCTTGTCCCCCAATCTTACTGATTCTTTCTGGACTCCCTAGCTCTTATTTCTCTAGAGCAGGAGAATGAGGGCTATAAGCCAAACAGGCTATTATTTATTACAATCTGTAGCGGGAGTGATGGCAGCTGTTGATGGTAGTTTGTCATTAACAGTTAAGTAAAGCCAATAAATGTTGTAATGCACTGTGCAATGGCAGATGGTGAGCTACAGAAAGAGTTTCTACCTCACCCAGTGCGCCATGTTCATTTCCACTTTGAAATACCATCTAAATAGAAGAGGTTTAAAAAGGACCACTTGCTCGGGTACCCTATTCCCACATAAGTTTCATGTGTCTGGAAATGTAGTCCAAATACAAACCGCTAGGATAAAGCAGACTGCTTGCCACCAAAAGGAGGAGAAAATATCCCTTTCCACTGACAGTTAGGGTCCTACCTACAGCACATTTTCTAGCCTATCTTAAGCTCTTTTTCTTTGCAGAATTGAGTGGATGCCCAGGTCTGGAATAAAGCATCATCCCATGATGAAGCTCAAACTTTTACAGCTTTCTTTTCCAGAATCAGTAGCGTAGGTTAGGATAGAAATGCCCTTTCCACACTGTTCCTGATGTCCCACTTGGCATTTCTCTTGAAAACTTGCTCATGTTCCTGATGAGTTATCTTTATGCTCAGATTATGTCATAAGCAAAAGGTGGCCTCATGCAGAGAAGCCTAAAACTGACTGTTTGAAATGGAATGATCTGAAGGAGAAAAACAACACTTCATTCTTGAATTTCAGCAATATTAACCTCTAGGAAAACTTTTTTTTTTCTACCAGCATCTATTTCTACAAGGTCTATGATTACCGGCAGAAAGTTCTTGCTGGTACCAACAACTGCATTATTTTGGGTACTTTCATGTTTATATAGTACAAGATATAGAGATAGGTTGTAAGTGGTTTCCCAGGCATTTTGTAGTGCCTTGCATATCTAATGATGGTAACGCACCTCTAGCATTGTCTTTTTATATTGAAGAGAAAAGAATATAAATAATGGATTGGTCCAGGGTATTAAATCTTTAAGTAGTTCCCAAGTCTGCTAGTGGTCCTTGCCGTATTCTGAGTCAGGAGCTAGTGAAAACAGCAGTGCACGTATGGGCCCTCCCTGGCAGTAAATAGGCTATTTGGTGCCTGAAGCACCAGTGCAGTTTCTGTACGTTATTGCTGTTATATAGTGAGAATGATGCAGCACCATATTTCCAAATGAATGCACAAACTTCATGAGTCATAGCTATGTTCTGAAGGGAGGGATGGAAAGTCATTTTTTGTTTATCTGTACTGCAGTGCCTGGAAAGTTAAAGCAAAACAATGAAAGATATAAAGTCAAAGTCTGGTAAATCGATATGCTGATGTCCATATGAAAAAGTAACTTAGTGCTGAAAAGTAAGATTGCTGTAGCTTAATCCATGTGCTCCAAGAAAGCTGCTACTCCAAGAGTGGCTGGTAACAGCAGGTGTATTTCCCATGTCCCAGCTGCTTCATTGCTCTTGTTTGGTGAGATCATACCATTTATAGAAAAATCACTACAAACAGCAACCTAGCCAGAAGGCATTGCATGGACTCTGCAATACAGCAAATATCTCTCAGCAGGATCGTTAGAGCAAAAGGTGCAGTTGGATGTAGGATGCTGTAAGTGGCATTCTGCCTTGAGGATTAAACCAAAAATGTTCTGCTCTCCCTCAGGCTCTTGCTGCAGCAGAAATGGAGAGCAGCTGCTTGTAATGAAAGTAATGTACAAGCTGGAAATATATTTGCTCCTATGGTGTATGCTGCTTCTCCTTCATCCAGCCACTGGGAAGGGGTATTTGTGACCTCTTTGCAAACACTTATTTCCACCCTTAAACAGTTAAACGTGAGCTGTGGCACTTTATGTATCCATGAAATGGAGGGTTTCCAGGGCTGTTAGGAAAAAAAAATCAGTAGCAAAACATTCAGTGATGACACTTATAAGACTAAATAATGAAAACAAATCATCGTTTTTCTTATTAGGTGAACCTGTGGAAGCCCTTGTGGATACAGATTGGATCTGCACAACATACAGAGGACACTTTGGTCCAGTTGTGACTCTTTTAGGTACAGATCTTAAATGTCTGAGAAGAACTTGCAGAGCTAAAACCTTATTTTTGCACGACACTGTGGTCTGTTACAAAGTGAAGGGACATCAATGACATGGAAACTTCATTATTGCTCCCAGCTGATGAAATCTTCTTTATCACCAGCATTCTTGATATACCTCTTTTCACAAAAAGAAACATAAACTGTACTTATTTATTGTTTTCTATGAGGAAAGTCAATGAGAAAACAAAGAGAGTTTTCCAGGGGGAGAGACTGCAATGAATATTTTTCCTCCCAAGTTGTTGCAGCAACACTGAGAGCAGAACGGTGCCTGCCTTTGCATGCAAATACAAACCAAATGTCTGCAATCCCAAATCAAAAGGGACTGCACACAGATGCTTAAAACATCTCTTTGGGAGCTACCTATGCTGCGTGGGCAAACGGTTATGAGCATCTGCATTCAAACGTCAGGAGATCTGTAACTGTAGCCCAGGACATTATAGAGGTGGCTCTGATCCATAGCACTCAGACCAGACTGGAGATAGCCCCAGGCTGCAGGAGGACCCCATCTTTGATTCAGGTCTAGACTTTGTAGTCTTTACAAATTTAAGAAACATTGACAGTTCTATTAATTTCCAATAGAATTACATGTTTAACTCCTATCTAAAGAAACTCATTATCATTGGCATTGGTGGAATGGATCTTAAGGAACAATTACCCTCCTCTAGGCAGCATTGCTTCCTTCTCCTGTGGAGCTTGTGGTCTCCTCCCCTCTGGGAACTTCTCAGCTAAACCTGGAAATTAGCACCGGACAACCTCAGCAGGTTTAGGAGCTCTCCCCAGCCTCCGCCGAGTGCCCAGCCCCACGCCAGAGGAATAGCACACATCTGACCAGTGTATGAAGCCGGTAGATGCTACAGTCTCTGCTGGTACAGCCATCTGCTCGGAGCCTACACAGGCGGAAGGAGGTGTGCTGGTCTGAGGCCACGTCAGAGCTCTCAGCTTTATAAAGCGCCCCAGCACAATTCCTCTTTGGTAGCTTTTGATTTGGCTTGGAGTGATGGGGGAAGGGGCTGTCTTGGTTTTTGTTTCCTCAGCTGGGGACTTCCAGCATGTCATTTTCTTCTGTGCATCTTAAGTCTCCAATCAGGGGCAATTATGATAGCACATTATGTAAATATTAAAGACAATTGCAGAGCTTTAATTAAAGCCAACTTTGTTTCTTTCCCCCCTCTCTCCCTCACTCCTCTCGATTTAGTCAGGAACACAATAAACTTAATCAGCTGCCCCAAATTATGCATGCATTAGCCCGTGAGATTCAGCAAGGCCAGGCTTCTCAAGGACAAAGAAATATACTGAGCTCCAGCATCTCACTTTGTTTTCTCCAGCCATCTTTTGTGGTGTGTCATGGGAAAAATTCTAATGAGTCTCTCCGTGCTGCTGGAGAAATTCCTGTCAGGCGCAAGCCAGTTGCTGTCTCTACTCTATTTTCCATATACGAGTTTTCTGTTACCCTATCCTCCTGCAAAGAAGGAAGTTGCATCAGGATAGACTGGACTGGCAGTGACTGATCATAATCTGTAACAGTTTTGCTTTTCTAGAGCTGATTTTCCTCCCTTCTCACACAACTTTGAGCTTTTTGGCACTGCAGCGCGCTGACGAACACACGTTAGTTTGCATCTATAGAATAGCTTCTCTGCATCTACTTTCACTGTGCATTGATTTGATTGTGCTTGTCACATAATATTTTTTTAAAAATCTTCTATAAAGCTGAGGATGTGATATGAAATCTTCTGCTTCTAGGGAAATTTCTGGCACAGTGGAGATGCAGAAGAATTTGCTAACCCTCCCTCCCTGTAAGTCTTCCAGCTAGCAAAATTGCTCAAATTAACAAAGCTTCAGGAGGGAGATACACACTGTCCTTCTGACTTTTCTTTAGGAGGGGAAGTTGCAGGCTGACCTGTCTTTTTCTATTTTATTTTTTTTTTCTTTCTCTCTCTGCTGTGGATTTAAAGACAAAATGTTTTTCATCTCCTGGTCTGGGTTCTTTCTGCTGTGACCCATGATGTTCTGCTTCGTGCTCCCTGACTGTTTCAAACACGAGCATGCTTCAGATTAGCCTGGTTCTGCGGTTCTAGACAAATGGATCGTTTCCTGACATTTCCAGGGTTCTGGATCAGCAGTGTGCCCGCATACGGGAAGGAGGAGGAATAAGGAGGGGACAAGCAGAGGGGGAAGCTGGGGGATGTGGTCGTGCTGTCCCACCGGAGCAGCGGCTGGGCTGCCAGAGCCACCTGGAAGCACGGGCTGGTGCTTTGGGGTCTGTGAGTATGCCTCCGCGCTCGGCTGTCGTTTTGGGCGTATGCTGCGTGATAGTGGAAGGAAGCTGCTTCGACCAAATGGTTGTGGATGTTCTTGTCTGCTCATTGACAGAATAATAACTTGCTCTTTGTATTAGGGAAAAAAACCCTGAAAATGCAGCCTTCCTTCTGGGAACATTTTTGCTTATCTACGTCAGCACTGCAGTCTCGATTTAAGACGACAAAACAAAAATAGAAATTTCTCCTGGTCTCTGGCTGGCTTGCTCACCAGCATGCCACACGTCCTTTAACAATAGACAGGCTCAGTGTGTGCCCAATGTGGGAAAGCACCAAGAGGAAATGAGGCTGTAATCTTAAGCATGACATCATCCCATCTACTGAACCAGCACCCATACTTAATTTCTCCAGATCAAAGACTGATATTTACATATCTAAATTGAAGCTGTTTGCCATGATAAGAAGTAAATCTATACCGTTTAACACCTTTTCTGAGACATTATCCACAATTATTTTAGAAAATAAATCCGTTGGGTTTGGTTTGGACTTTGTGTGCTGCCATGAAGAAGCAATTCCTCTAGCACAACCCTCTAGCTGTGGATGAGGAAGGTGGGAATGTGCCTCCTCCGAGGTTCAGGGACCCGTCCAAGAGCAGGACCCTCGCAAGGGACCATGTCAAGAAGGGAGTCCAGCTCTGGAGAGGCTCAAGGGAGAAAGGAAAAAAAATCTTTGCTTGCTATCTATGCAAATCAGCTTGTGCCCACAAGGTGAATTCAGAGGGGCTCCCCAGGCAAAACTGAGAATTTGTTATCCTATTTCTATTGTATGCTACTCAGGTTTTGTTTTCACTGTCAGGAAGGTTAATTTTAGTGCAGCTTAGCTCACTTCTGTTTCCCAGGGTTAGTGTCATGTCAGGTATGTCCCACTAGTTGGGGACACAATGCTTTCTGTATTTACCTACCTAACAACAAAATCTACAGGTGCCTAGGCCTTATAGGGTTATTAAGTAGTGTAGATGTGGCTTATTAATTACTTCTTGTTAGCCCTATTGGTTTTTCTAGTGAAGACGCAATGTTACAGTTTTTTACTGCCTCAGCCATGCAAGATTATACTACAAATATCGTAATTTAGTAAGAGCCAATGGATTTATTCTTTTAGCTGTGGTGTGGTGAATTTTAGCTACGCCTTAAATCCCAATCTTCTGAGCCTCAAAAAATCTCTGTTCATTTGGATACACGTTCCCCTTCCTTTGCTATAATATAGCAGAAAATGCTGGTAAATGACAACAAGCAGGGAAGTGAATTTTCTGTCAGAAGAAGAGAATTGAACTATTAAAATTAGTGAGACTAAGATGATTTTAAGCATGTGGTGAGTAGGAAATTTTCTATTAATTTACCTGACAAGTGTCTTTCTTTCTCTTAAGCCTAGAACAAATGAGAATACAACAGTTACTAAGTCTTTTCACAGTTTCATCTCCAGGTTTTAAGGATATGCCATTCAGCATTTACATTTAATCTTCCATTTCAGAGGAAAGGTACTCTTTGGTCTGGCTTGCTCTCCTGGTTTTTTTTTATGGAGCAATTTTCAGAATTCAGTTGTAAAGAAGAAAAAGAGAGTCTTGCTCAATAATAAAGTTGCAAACATTCTGCCTTTTAGATCTTGGCAACACCTGCTTGCCTGTTGTGTAATGTATTAAACTGTTATTTATTTGGGGGTTTAATGCTCAACTCTCACTAGCAGGACTAATGCAATGAAAACCCACAGGATCTGACTTTGTTGCGATAAGCCAGAGTCTCCACTGAAGGAAATGAAATGCATTTGCTGAATCTCTGGACAAAAGTTACGACAATAGCTTTAGTGCAGTTTTGTTAAAGAGGCTTATCGAAATAATGCAACGGAGAATTGTCCAGCGTACTGCTGCACAGCTAGAGGGTAAAAGTGCTCTGCGTGCTGCTCTTCAGTACCCCAGGTGAAGCTAGCAAGAAGCAGCTGCCTCAGAGGGAGGATGCGAGAGCACTCCAGGGGTACAGGCAGACCCGTGGTCTGGGCACACAGGGCTGCAGAGAAGGGGAAAAAATGGTCTCTTCTGCACATATGAAAGGAAGAAAGAGATCAGGCTGGTGCGTGACAGCCGAATCCCCCAAATCAGTTTAGAGGGAGGACAAAGGCAGTTTAGAAAAAAGAGCAAGGTAAATGCCAGGTCTGCCACAAACTGTGCTGTGCAGAGGGTCACTGAATAGCAAACAATGACGCATCAGGTACAATTACAATAAGGTGTATATACAGTTAATGTTACCTTTGATATATGGCTTATGAAATGAGATAACAACCATAAAACATCGCAATGTGCCCTCCTGGGTGGAAGGAATAGGGTAGCAGAAGGAATGTAAGAGATGTGTAACGATATTATTACTGTGATCACAAGGTGTGGGGTAGCTGGTGAGGGAAGGAGGAGAGGAAAGAGAAAGGAAAATTGTTTGAGGCATTCAGGTAGTCCTTGTTAGGTCCTAACATCAAGCCATTATGAAACTAGGGCAAGATGCCCATTTCTTCATCAAAGCACTTCCCCTTGCCGCAACGCACTGCTGAGAATGCTGTGAGGTTAGTGGTACTGTCAAGGAGACGAGGAATTGTCTTGCTTTTGCATTTTCATAAAAAAGAAGGCAGGAGACATATCATTAGGAGCTTATCTGGTGTAAGTCCTAGAGTACTATTCCTGCTGGTGGGAAAAAATGAGTAAAAAATGGCAAAAGCAGAAGAAAAGAATTCTGCTTCAGAAAGGAGTGTGGGTTGGAGGTTACATCAGATGCTGGACTCTCTGACTTCAAGACAGTAGACTTGAAGTGGCTAGGAGCCAGGTAAGACAACTTGAGAAAAAGGCACATTTCCATTGAAACCGTAGCTGGGTTTTGCCAAAACTTTGTCAAAATCCAGCTATCTCTGCAGAAGCCACTGGTTTTGGAGAATCAGCAAATTTTAACTGCTCCATTTTCCCCATCTCCCACCCCCCTGCTTGTAGTTAGGTTTTAAACCAAAATCTCTCCCTAAGTTATTTCATGCTGCATCTCAACTCTTCCTCTATTGAGACTGCTAGTACAACTCCACCATCTTCACTCTAAGTGGATAGAATTGCGAATAGTATCACAACACCAGCCATGGTGAATGAAGCACAGCCTGAAGACTCTTCCTTTCAAGTGAGCATGAACCTGGAGCTCTGGATCCGGTCTGCCTTTAAGCTAAAGACTTTCTGGTCCTTTTGGACCTAGTGACCTGCTGCAGAGTTTCAACTTCATACTACTTGTGGGCTTTTCTCTCTCTGCGATATAAATACAAATCATAATGGTCTCTCCAATGCATTTGGAGCAGATGTAACACCTGCAGGTTTTGAATTAGTTTTCTTAAGATCCTGTTGCAGTTATACACTGTGGGAAGAAAGTTTTAGTTCTTCAGCTCCCCACTTAGACCACAAACTGTTTTTTTTTTCTCTTTCTTTACTCCTTAATTTGTCAGTGATGTAAATTCTAGTACTAAAATAAGAGACCTTTGCACAACGTATGCTACCTGGCTCTGACCTGCTTCTATATGATTTCTGTGGATGGGATACAAAGGTACAAAGATGTGGGCTGTGGCCCACTTGCAGTTGGACCTATGAGAAGAACCTAAGGACTGTTGGCTTTCAAACTCAAAAGAGCATCCCTGGATGACAGCATGTGGAGATCAACATTTCTAGGGGGAAGTAACCAATTTGAGCACTCAAATACGTTTATATTTTGTATTTTGCAAATATAAATTATCTTTGTAAAGGTAAAGTTGAAATATACTTGTAGGAAACAAAGAATTGAGCACTGAGGTTAGCTGTCTCTATACTTTCATATCACTCCTATTGGGGAGCTACGACTAGAAGTCTGCAGGTCTCCAAGGGTGTCTTTCTAAATCCAGAGTTTCATTGTTGGCTAAGCTTTTTAGGTTTCTGGTTCACACGTACGGTATATGTATGCTGAGTAACTTAGCCGAACAGTTGGCTCATCAATATTTATATCGGAGACCTTTATAAATAACCCATCAGATTTCCGAACACGTTTGCTAAACTTCCAGTTATGACATTCACCACAAGCCCCAAGAGCTTGCCTTTGGGAGTGGGTGATGGAGGCAAATTTCTAAACTGCTCGGAAGAAAAAACACCAACAACCTTTATTGGTGTTTACATCTGTAAAATCTGCCTTCAGAATTACTCCTCCGTGGCACTACTGTGCTGCACTGTTTTCAATTGTCTTTTGGCTGTTTGAGATAAATGAAAATGAACTAGTTAATGAAAAGCCTCCCTGGGTTTTAGTGTTGTCAGTAAAAATGAGAAAACTATCTTCCATTATCACAGAATATCTCTAACCAACACATAAGTTCCTTATCATCACAGAGAATAACTAACATACTGAATTTATTGCATGATTTTACATAAAGTGACAAGGAGCTCTTCTTTTTCCAAATGATTTGTGGGTGATTGTGATCTGTTAGTATCTCCCTCTTTTCTTTTTTTCTTTTTTAATAGGAATTGTTAATCCAATGCTGCAGTGCTTCCTTTGGCAGGGATGCAAAGAGCACCACAGATGTTGAATCTGGAGTGGGTGATCTGAAGGCAGTGGCATAGTGCTACCTATATCCAGGCCTTGCTTCTTGGAGTCTTTCCAGTGACACTGAGTAGAAACTTCCTTTGTGTACTTGCGTGTGTGATGCAAGATCTTTGCTGTTTTTCTGTCCCGGGGTTGAAACCAATGTGCTAATTCTTGATGACTGCAGTAGCACCTCCTGCTGTGTGCAAAGCTGATCAACCTTGCCTGCCCTTCCTGTTGACTTCTATTTACAGCCTGCTGAGGAAATCAAACACTTACTGTGGAAACAGGGTGGAGGGACAGGGGAGAAGGGAAGAGCTCCCTAAGAGTGACCCTAACCCAGGGGGACCTGTCTTTGCTACTCTCTCTCCACTGATGCAAAGAAGGGGTTTTTCTTCTGATCACTTATCTGAAAACCCAACTTCAGGCACTCGGGTGAGTGCCCTGACAGACACTGTTAGAAGGACAGTGTGCCTGGTGGAGTCACAGTGACTTGTCGCAACTCACTGAACCTTCACATTTACTGTGTTGTGGGCTAGGTTTTGCAAGCATCGCAGCAAGAGGAGGGTTTTAAAGAGGGATTAAAACTTTGTAGACATTTGTACAGGCAACAGGAACTCTTTAAAGGCAACAGCCATAAGAAGAAAGAGAAATGCTGTCTCAGGATATCTGCTTCCTCCTGCTGCGTCCCTGTGGCTCGCAGAACAGAGGCACATCACGCATGTGTCATGTGAAGCCAAGGTAGCCATGGGAAAGGAGCCTTCCCACTGGGAGATGGAGGAATTGAGTCTTGTGACAGGTGGAGTCCTCAGGGAGGGGTGAACTTCACCATGATCTGTCTCAATGAGATCTTTGATGAAGTGAGAATAATGATAACTTTGACATTTTAAGGAACTCTACTTGCCCCTGGCAGCATTTCTACTGACAGCAGAGCAGATATTTCGAACAACAAACATGGTTACCTTGTTCGATGCTGTCTGTCTCACTGAGGACTTTTGCCTTTGGAGGGAAGGATCACACACAGCTGGTGTGCACCATGGCAAATAATACTTGGTATCACAGGCAAAAAATGAACTTTCAGCTGAAGCAGCTTTGATCACTGCTGATGGCTATGATGTTAAATGTTGCTTGCCCTAGATTGGGAGCAGCCAACCTTCCAGAGACTGACAGGCCAGAAAATAAAATGTGTTAAGTCAGAGAATCATGGGGTTTATAAGCTACTTGATTTAGCCTTTGGCAGGTATTTTTAGCATAAAAACTAATATAGTTATACTACACAGCATCAAATATACTGACTTATTCTTTCACCAATTTAATAAATGTCTAAACATGCATTTTAGTATATGATATTTGTTTTTCTTGCTAGAATAACTATGGCTTTTTATATAACAGTAATTATGAAATTTTGCACAGAAGCAGACCAGTTCCGAACTCTATGACTGCATCTCTACCAGCAAGTAAACAAGATCAGGGCTCCTTCTCCAGCCCTGACAGCAAGTGGCACAGCTTGCAACCATGTAGGTAAGCTGTCTTCCTCCTAAAATGAAGTAACCTCATCAACACTGCCTATTGTGAAAAATCCCCAGCCCCAAAACATGCCCTGGCATTGCTTGGGAGAGCTGGCACAGGCCAAAACTGTGCCAACAAGCACACCAACAGTTAAACAGCGCAGATGCTCAGGCGCTGGTGGTTGGATCCATGCCCTGGCCCATTTCAGTTTGCTACTGCAGTTGTAGCTGCTGTGACGTATAGTGCTGTTTATGTCCTGCGGTGATTTTCCAGAGAGGTGGCTTGGGTTCTGCTGTGCATACACATTAAGATTTGCAAAATGCAGCACCTCGTTGTGCGGGCCCGTGATAAATAAGAGAGCCTACAGGAAAGTTATACTCCCTTGACTAGACATGGAAAAATAGAGCCATCTCCTCTCTTGCCTTTGCCAACGGTCCCCAGTCCCTGCAGAGGGCCAGGCACCATCCATCAGCTGGTTGGCAGGTCTCTGCTCAGCACCATCACTGCCAGCGCCTGCTTTTCCTCCTCTGCCTCAGAGACCCCATTTGCATCTTTTGAGAGGTACAGCAGCTTACCCAAGAGGCGCTTCAGTTGCTCCTTCTCCCTTGCAAGGCTTCCCCGCCTGCCGTGCCATGAGGTGGGTGCTGCGTGCCAGCAGCGCACAGACAGATCGGGTGCTGCTGCCCCGCACATCCCAGTCACCCCACCAGCCGGTCCCAACATGGACTGGTGGGCCGGACAGGCAGGCACAGAAAAGAATGCCTGAACTGTGGGTGGCTTGGGAGAGATATTCCAGCCAGGCACTGTTTTAGCCTGATTTTTGAATGCTGTGTAGTATGAAGTGGGGTGTAGAAAGCCAAAAGAGCAGCACGCTCTCTGCCTGCAGAGGACTTTCTCTTGCTGTGTTTACCTAACCTGACCATTGCCTCCATTCAAATTACTTTTTCGTGTTTTATAGAAACTGCCCAGCAAGGTCTAAGGAACAGCCCAGGGATTTTCTAAGGGATTGATTAGGCACATTCCACGTCAGGCTTCAGCAGGCTTAGCTGTTCACTCCAGTCGTGCCCGTTGCAGGGGGCAAGACCCCTTGGCAAGCGTGTCTGGATAGCACTGCAGCAGGAGCTGCCCGAGTGCCTCCGTCGCAAAGGCATCCAAGGGCCTGGAGGATGAGTTTAGCAACTTCTGACAAAAACAAACTGATTTTATAGAAGCTGCAGTCCAACTCCCGGCTTAGAGCCACTGATGAGGATGTGATTTAGAGGGTTGCTTGAGCAGGTAGAGAGTGGGTTCTCTGCCAGTTCGAATCTGTATCCCTCTAATAGGTTGGGGAGAAAAGGCACTTCTGCTTTTGATCATGTTAATCAAGTCTCACACTGTGTGGGCTGGAGCGGACAAGGCGATACAGATATAGACTTCAGTCTGTCTTTTCTGTGTGCTGTACAAATATTGCAGCATGTTGTATGAGAAACATGCAACTCTGAGACCAATATACAGGCTTGGTCATTTCATTTTTTTTCAAAGGACTATTAATAGTAAATCAAACATCAATTTAACATAAATGGAGTGTGGGTGCCAGCTCTCCCTTTACAGCACAGCATATGCACATCCTCAGTCAGCTTAATTACTGCAACTGTAGCATTGAAGCATTGAAAGAAAGTCTCCACCAGCATTTTGAAGAGGGAAAATCCTGTAGAACGTTGATTTTTGCTGAGTTATTTGGAGTTCACAGAGGACTTAAATTCAGTGGAAAAACAAAAACCTTTATGTTGTCCATTGAGACTCGAATGTTTGATAGTAAAAGTAACCCTGGCAAAGAACCAGGGAAGTGAGAAATTCCAGTTAAAGAGCTTAGGCCTAACTATGCCTTTTTTTTTTTTTTTCTTTTCCAAAAAATGAAAGACCGTGTCCTTGTCAGACGATGTCAATGCATCTTGCTCAGGGCTGATTGGAAGGTTGTTGTGGGAAGCCCTGGCTAAATTACAGAACAAAGTCTTGCATGTACTTCTGTTAAACTTCTCCTAACTTGCGGACACCTCTTCCTCCTGTACTGAACCACTGCTCCACATGGTCATTGAAAAATACCACTGACACATGCGGTGCCTTCAGGCTGAAGGTCTGGTGGGTGGAGAAATGGCGAAACAGGGGAGGAAAAAAAAGATCTTTCAAGGAGATGTTGGATTTCAGGTTCTCAGCACGTTCAGAGACTGTTGATTGCCAAGAATGGTCATGGGTTTTGATCCCTTCTCCTTTTTATACTAACTGAGGATATAGTGTTGCAAGATCTTAAGCTTCACTGAAGAATGACCTCTTCTTCCTTGGACCTTGAAGTCACGTTCAGTACTGTTTAACAACTTATAAAACTAGATGCTTTCTTCCAGGCAAAGGAGTCTGGAAACGATGATGGGGTTTTTTTTAAGACATTTATTTTTATTGTACTTGAATCTTAATCAGGGAGTTGTATTTCAGCTATTAAACCTTTAGATTTTCCCTTCCTTTGAAAATAATAGTTGTTATGGGGAAAAGAGCATCTTCCCAGCTGTTTTTTAAGAACTTTATTTTAATGATAAACTCTTGAAATGGCAGTGGCAGGAAGCAAGAAAATGTGGTCTAATATCAATACAACGCTGCTGTCTTGGAAAGCTTGCAAACCTACATTTCTCCACCCACTAACGGTATTTACTGCAGTAAGGAGGATACGTGAGGGAAGAAAAAGATCTATGTGAGAGTGTGTCTGTGTCTAAAACTGCACATAAGACAAGCTTAGAAAATCCTTCTGGATAAAATTTACAAAATAATTTTTCTTCCTTATTTCAGTACAGGTAGGCATAGAGCAACTTCTTGTGACTTTCACCTAGACATTGACACTTTCACTTCTCTAGACTGAATTGCAGATGAGCTTTGTGAGTGGGGGCTCCTGTAGGTAACAGTAGCACTGGTCGGTTTAGACATTGCAGGTACAGATGTGGGAATCACCAATGAAAATGTGTGCCTCTGACTCCTGAAAGACCTGCAAGAGGATGTCTGTCTTGTCTGCACTTTGGGCTAAGGAAAAGAATGTCTGTTAGGGGGACTGATCTTTCCTTTCTTGAGTAGTCACCAAAGGGGACAAAAATCACAAATTCCCACCTATGGCTGTTGTGCACAGACAGCACTCATTGCACATTCACAACACTGCATTATTGATCAAGGCAAGGTATGTCCATTTAACACTGTACCTAACAACTGGAAAGCTCTTGTCTTTGGTAATGCTAAATATGCCCTGGCACCTAAGGGGGGATAGAAGCTGTAGAAGGAAGTGCAAGCATGATACCACTAGACAGGGTGAGCCGTTGGTGGGAAGGAATAGCCAAAGCTAAAGAAGGGATTGATTCAGTGGTCACACAGGAAAATAGAAGGCTAAATAATTTTGACCGGAATAAAATGCTGGTTGTAATTTTGGGGATAATCTGGTATACTTTCACAGTATTTTTGTTTCTAAATTCACGTCAGCGTGACCAGAGATACTATTAGCTGTGAAGCTTGTGGAGGCATCAAAGGCAAAGGGAGACAATAGTAGAAAACGCTTCTCCCTAGACACTTGTGATAGAGAAAAAGAAAAGGACAGAAGACTAATGGCAAATACAGAAGAGGGCAGAAGAAGAAGAGAAACCACATACATCAGGGAAGGGAACAGAATGGACTTTCAAAAAGATCTGACCTATGCTTAAAGAATAGCTCAGAGTGATGAGGTGACTACAGCAGGAGACAGCACAAGGATGCATTATTGTTCTGGTCTGAGCCTTGTTTACTACAGTATCACCTAAAGTTCAGTGAATTTGTGTTAGCGACCTTTGCACAGGCCGTGTGTTATGCGTTTCCACTTAATATGTGGGCTTTGAAGAGGTAATTACAAATGGTTTCCCTGTTTCATGGAGCTTGGGTGCTCATCCCCATTCTGCGCATCCATTCCCTGTGGATATGCAGTGCAGCTTTTTGCCTGGTCACCTGGAGGGCAAACCCACCTGAAGACAAACCTGGGGAGAAATGTTTTCAGCCAGATCCATTTCCTGATCTCTCAGTGGCTGAGCTGGCTTTTGACAGTTTAGAGCTCTCATCATTGTCCATGTAATATCATAATTATACACCATGATTATACACCACAGTTATACACCACACACCCGGCGAGGCAGGCAGACCTGGTGGTGAGGATGTGTCTGCTGCTGGGATGGTACATGGAGCAGAAGCGGTGGACAGGCAGCTGGAGTTGGCACTGGCTCAAACTTTTGTGCCAAGATTTGCCACGGGATGTTTTAAGGAGCCATGACATACAGTGTACAGTATAAGATGCAACCATATAAATGTCAAGAAAATGTGAAAAATAGAAGAATGACAAGTGGAAAAATGTCAGTAGGGACTCAAATTTATGTGGTTTTTTTTTTGAGTGACTTTTTATCCTTTGAGATTTACACTAAAAGCTGAGTTTTTTCTCTCTGCCCTCGGGATAGTGTTGCTTTTATTTGGTATTATAAATGATATATTTTTACTCTCCAGTTCAAGCAGAATACAGCCCTTTTCCCGAGAACAAGTGTGGTTTTCTCCTTGCTAGATGGATTGTTATTTTGGTTCCATTCAGCTAACGTTATATATACTTCACGAGGTTTTGTTCTCCTTTAAGATTTGTAGGACTGAGATTAGTTTGTTATTCGCATATAATATAAACTGACAGGAGCCGTAATACAGGAGTATGATTACACAGAATAATTCATAGGTTCTTTTTCTTCTAGGCAAACAGATGCAGTTGGAAAGTATGTCTGTTTGCAAGGATGGCTGTCTGTCTTCAGTCCACAGCAAGCTGCGAGTTTTAGGATGTAAAGGGTTCAGGCAGCTGCTCTGGTCGTTTCAGGCTCCAGACGTACCTTTTCTTCCTGCTGAATATGTTAAGAATAATACGTCGTTAGGGGGGGAGAGCTGCATGCTAGAAATAGGAAAATATTACTTAGAGGAATGAACAAAGGAAGGAGATGCTGGCTTTAAACCTGGCTTTGTGGTGTCCTTTCCTTTCTCACTCTGAAACCAAGGATAAAAATATCTGTATTCTCAGAAGGGATTGGAGGCATCAAATATTTTATAAAGCTTATTCAAAATGAACCTAGGCAAAAAAAAAAACCCTACAAATGCAAACCAAGAACCAAAAGAAGATATTTAACTTCCTGGACAGAAAAATGGCCAGATTCAGTGTGACTGAAATGAGATATTAAAATATGTTAAATGATTATGGTCATTTTAGGAGCAGTGGGGGAAGAGAGAGACTTTTAAAATGGAAGTGTTAATACTTATTTTCCCTGTTTTCAAAATGTTTCTACCATCCATTTTGATATGCTGCTTTGTTCTGAGGTTTACCTAATATTAATTTTTCTAAGAAGTAAAATGAATGGCTTCATTTTTTTTGTCTAACCAGTCATCTGAAAAAACCAGCTATATTCACAGCTCTGTTTGAAATTATGAAATGCAAATGTGTCCTTCCCTGTAGGGGCTGTGTGCTCAGGATCCTTCCACCCTTCTGCAGAGCTCTTCTTACATCAGCAGAAAACCAGCCTGTTTAGGCACAGGGAAAACCCTTCCAGTGGTGAGAATTAACGTCATGAGTGCTGGGAGAGTGCTGGAACTTGCTGGTTACATTCGGTACAAGGGCACTGTCTACAGAAATCAAGTATGGATTTCCCACAGCAGTGTTGTGGGTGTGCTTATTCACAATGTCACTTGCAACTTCTCTAGTGGCTTGATAATTATTTTTGTCTATTCAGTGACCTCATCTCCTCATTGCTGCCAAATAAAACCCAAAAAGTGTCTGAACTTTTGCTTGTAAAAAACAGGGATGATGAGTTTCCCATCTAGGCTCTGTAGGTGCTCATTCCCTCCTGAACTGTCACTTCAGATTCTCATAGTTATTACTGAAAAGGAAACTTGTGGAGCACTTTTTAAATATGCTTTTTGGATATACTTCACTTTTCTTTTAAAAGGTATTTCCATGTATTTCTTTTAGCTAGGCTCAGACTTGTGTGAGAGGCTTGAGGTTGAAGCATACCTGTGCATTTGGATGGAGTCTGACAGTTGCGCCAGGGGAGGTTCAGGTTGGAGATGAGGAGAAATTTCTTCTCGGAAAGGGTGGTCGGGCATTGGAACGGGTTGCCCAGGGAGGTGGTGGAGTCACCGTCCCTGCGGGTGTTTAAGGAAAGGTTAGATGTGGTACTTAGGGACGTGGTTTAGTGGGTAATAGGTGGTGGGGGTCGGTTGGACTGGATGATCCTTGAGGTCTCTTCCAACCTTAATGATTCTGTAACTCTATGATAAGTCCTCTCAGGTTTTTCAGGGGTTACAGCAATCCAGAATACTCTTCTTTTTTTTCTTTTTCTCCAAGAAAGGGGGCTGATGCCATGCCTCCTTTATGGCATTTGGGACTGGGGAAGAAGATGCAGTAATTTAGTGTGTGTACATCACCTTGTGTTCCCCAGCTAGCAAATCCTGCAAAGCACTAAGAGCACTTGGAAATGCTTCTCAGGGAGAAAGGGAAGGGAAGGGAAGGGAAGGGAAGGGAAGGGAAGGGAAGGGAAGGGAAGGGAAGGGAAGGGAAGGGAAGGGAAGGGAAGGGAAGGGAAGGGAAGGGAAGGGAAGGGAAGGGAAGGGAAGGGAAGGGAAGGGAAGGGAAGGGAAGGGAAGGGAAGGGAAGGGAAGGGAAGGGAAGGGAAGGGAAGGGAAGGGAAGGGAAGGGAAGGGAAGGGAGGCGCTTGCATCAGAAGAAAGAGGCCCTTAAGAAAAGCTGTCTGAAGGGCACTGGGAAAAGAAGAGCTGGCTGACGGACCACGAAAAAGGAAGCCCTGACCATGACATTAGATGGTAATGGAGGTTTCATATCAGGAAGGCCTACATGCCAGATGTATTATGCTACTTATGCCCGTCACTTGTGCTTGTTCATATAATCAACTTCTGCAGATCCAAGATGATGACAAAAAGACAACTGCATATGGTGAAGCCTCAGCATAAGGATTAAATGAAGGTTCAGTGGACTACTTACCAATGAACGCCATGGACTTCATTGGTAGCAAAATATGGGTGGAAAAGGAACGGGCTGGGCACATTATCATTTCTGACATTAGGTTAATTGCACTCCTGATACTCTGCAAACTGCTGATGGAGCAGGAGTGGCCTCTTGCTGGATTCTGCCCTTGTTGATGCCAGAGGGGAAAGTCTAGTTCCCACCTCTTTAAAAACCTTGCTTAGTGAAGGAGATCACTGGCAAATTATTGGGAAAACATGCAGGAGAGACTTCTAAGTGCATATGAGGGGAGATTCTTTATCAAATGAACGGTAGAGATAGTGCCGGGAGTTAAGCGGGATATTGAAGAATGTGAGTGAAAGGGGAGAAAGGAAATCATTGCTATGGAGGGAAGTGTCCTTCAGATGTACATGCACTACTGTGGAGCTCAGCTGTAACACCATCTTTACCGTGTTGCACTAGAATTATGTCAATTCCTATTTTGCTGGGTTTACCCTTGCATGCAGCGTGGGATGGCTACCTACAGTGGCTGCCAAGCGTAAAAGCTAAGGGAGGTGCATGCCAAAGCCATGAATTAGGTAGGGCACTTCTAAGGCTGCTAATAAGATACTTACTCCAAGGTATCTCTTCACCAAGACAAATCAGTTTGCTCTCTGAAAAGCAGCCATCAGGTACTTGCAGGGTAGTCAAGCCTCTATAGAGCAACACATGAGCTAAAGAGAGTTTTTTACCCCATTTTGTTAACTACCCATAGAATCAGAAGGCAGCTTTTCTTTCCCTGCTGCTTTGCCACAGATTGGCATGATTTTATCTCAGTAACACTGCCTAATTTTTTTACCATGCCAAGTGAAATATGAATACCCTGGGCAGTGGAGAGAATATCAAAAGTTCCTATAGTGGAAAGTATGATGACCAGTGAAATTATAGTTACAGAAGCTGGGATTTGAACCCTTTACTTCCCAATACCCATTGATGTCCATGAGTAGGACCAAAGATATTCCACTGTTTGCAACAGCAGCCTAACCCAGACCCCCTCTGCAGGCAGTTTGCAGATGGTAATGAGGCTTCACTGCGACAAGTTGTGATGGGAAAAAATATTGTGGGCAATCCATCTGCCAGGGCTGAAGACCATCTGTGAAGACCATGGTGAAAAAAGCACAGATTTCAGATGCAGCAAGAAGTACCACTCGGCTGTTTGTGACCACACACATGAAGCCCAAGGCAGAGCTAAATGCTCTGCGTCAGTCCATGGGACCCTGAAACACCCACACCAAGGCAAAGGGGGAAGTGAGTGACTCAAGCTCCTGGGAAATTCAGAGGAATTTGGGTTTGGACCAAAACTGAGTGCCAAGCTACTTTGAACTTTGAACTGTTTGGATTCCAACCTGGATCTAAGCTAAGCAGCTCAAGCCATTTTCTGACAAAGAGAACTATTTTGCATGCCATGTAAAATTGTGTTCACCTGATTTAGTGTCTAAGAATACAGTTCTCCTTCAAAGTATGTTTTTATGGAGTTAGTTTTATGGGCTGATATATATGGAAATCACGTTATAATATATACATACAGAAATGATCCATAGGGTATTAAAGTTTTGTTCTATGGACACTTTAATGATGTCAAGGATTAGGTCTGTCTCCAGCTCTGACAAACACAGAAGTGAAACCTGTTTACAATGAGGAGAAGAATAAAGAATTTAGGCACAAGGGTCTTACAGAGATTACCTGAGACAGATATGAAGTGGCACATGATAGCCCCATGAGGAAATAGTATATCCTCCCTCTCTCCTTAAAAAGCAGAATTAATTGCCTGCTTTGAAACACACACACACACACAAACACATAGACAGAAACAATGCGTCCTTCAGGAACAACAAAAGAATCAATTTGAGCTGTCAGATGACAAGGTGATCCTTTTGCATTCCTTTCCAGTTTTAAATCATAGGTTGTGTTTAAAGCAAATTTCCATGTTCTCCTCTACCTGAAAGTAACTCTTTGAAAGGTAGAAATTAAGAAGGCTGACTATTTATCCAGATAATTGTGTACTAATTTGGTAGAGTACAACAGGTTTGTACTTTTGGAAGGAGAAGAGAAAGTCTAGAAAAGGGGTGAGATCCACCCTGGATAATGTCCTGATACAATGACTGATTCAATGTCTGATACAGCCAGACATTGAATAATATTTTTATTTTTTTTAATTCATTTGAACATGTGAGGAAATTAGGTCATGTAAGACCTGTAGACACCAAGACATCTTGCATGTAAGCATTTGAACCTGAACGAGATCAAAATATCATTGAGTCCATATAGTAGGTCCTGAATATCCATTATTCAGCACCCTGAAACACCATTTTTAACAGTACAAAACTAATGTACAGTACTGCTGAGGTAGCGTTCTGGGTGTTTCTCACCAGTCTCTGCAGAGGATGGCAAGCGCTGCAGAATACGGCCTGGGGACATTGAGTAGCTCGTCACAGAGCAGTCACTAATACACTTTTAGCAACTAAAAGTGTTTCTTTAACATCTTCCCACGTTAGGGATGAGGGGAGAACAGAGAGGGATCGGGCTGGTTTGCAGCACAGGGCGCTGCGTGTGTGACTGCCTGTGGAGTCTGGTGAGGCCGCAGGGCATCTGGCGTTCTAGCAACACCGAGATGCAGGGGCAATAAAACTGGGTTTATTAGTTTGGCAGGGGCCGGAAAGATGATGACAGCCTCCAGTGTTCACATGGTCTCTGTAGGAATTTGAGATGATTCAGATGCAAGGGATCTTGCTTAGGCCCTATGTAAAGGAGCAGTTTAGTTCAGAAAGTCGAATCCTACTGCCCAGATTTTGATTAATTTGTGGGTTCAATATATTTTTATTGTTTACATCCTTCCTCTTGAAAACCATTGCCCATGTGTGCATGTTGAAACAGAGCACTTATTTGGTTGTGATGATTTTCCTCTCCAACAACCGTTTATTGACATACCTCAAATTACAGAATAGGAAAGCAGCTGGCTGTGAGGCTATGGGAGTAATGGGACTATGGGGAGGCTGTGGGAGTAATTCACGTCACGTATGGGATGTGAAAAGCAACTGGAATAAAAAAAATCCCACCCTGAACCTTTGCTGGATGGCGCTTCGGAAGAAGAGCTTGTTTCCCTACAGTGCAGCTGGTGCGTGGTGCGGAAGGTCGGCACACACTTTCAGTTAATGTACAGATGCTACATTTTCCTTTTCTTGACCTTGCCTGGGCTTCAAATCTGGCTTAATCCCTCCCCCAAGAGAGGAGTATAGCAGCAATAATCACTTAATTTATGCCTACCCTCAAGTGGCCACAGGGGAAGTACACAAGAAAAACTTTCTGTTGATTTCATCGGGGAATAGGAGAAGAGATTATATTAGACAAGAAGAGAGAGGGAAGAATGTGAGAAAGACATGTATGGTTTTTTCCATACTGGGGCTGGTGTCTTCTCCAGGCAATTATTTCAACAGCCAAGGCTATTTGGGTATGTGTGGCTAATGGGGAAAACAGAGACTTAGCAAAATTTACTGTACAGAAGAAAAAAACTTTTGTCTCACACTTCTGAAGCCTGGTATCTGGCCTTTGAAATGCATCCTGCATGTGGTTTGCACCAACTGCAGTCAGAAATAGCAACGTTTCACCTGACAAATTTCTTGAAGCAAAAGTCAGAACCCAAAACTTTCGGCCATTTCCTTGGCTTCTCTCCACTCCAACCTGCAAAGCCTCCAAAGGGCATTTTCTGAAAACGTATTTGTTTCCCTCTGGAACCATTTGTCAGGATGAAATCTTTCAGGTAGCTCTAAAAGTGAAGACAGCGTTTACCAGTATACTGCATTGCTTGGCTAATGGATTTCTATGTAAGTGAAAAGATATTCTAAAATACTGGCCATTTCCTATTTTACAGGTGAAGTGCATTAGATAACGACTCGCTGTATTTTCCAACCATCGATTTCTTTTTCCTTTTTTCTTTTTCCCTTCTTAATAATAGCTGCTTTAAAAAAGTTATTTGCAGATATTATTTTTTTTTCTGTCAGAGTCTCACTCTGGCATCACCAATTTGGAAAGCAGCTGCAGCCTAAAAAGCAATCATTTGCAATGACATTGGGACATAAAGAGAATTTTAAGATGTGCCTTTAGTGGAGATTACTACATCAAAAAGAACCCCACACCCAAAAACCTCAGAAAAAAGTAAAACTCTCAAGCAGAGAGTCACTTACCTTTTAAAGTTTCACAACAAAGGTGTCCTTGGCAACTGTGTGGAGGGTAGCTGCAAAAGAAAAAGTTACCTAAGCATAGGAAGAACTAAGCTGCTAGAAACAAGAGATGCAGCCACTGCACTGCAGGCACGTGCAAGGGAAATGGGGGAATGGTGTTCAGGACCAGCTGTTTCCATGGGCAAGTTGTCCTTGTGTTCCTCCATGGAAGGAAGTGGAAAGGCACCTGGGAAGATGTGTTAGCCCAATACCCATGTCTGGGGCAAAAACCTGATCGCTGTTCCTTGCCAGAAAGCTACTATGAGGTTTCATGTGTGAATATGAGGTTTCATGAAAATAAGCCTTGTCTGCAGGTAATTTCCTAAAGAGAGATCATGTTTGGGAAGACTTCTTTCATGCAATGTCATGTTGAGTGATTGCCCCACAGGTGGTGGGGGAGATGAAGTGGGGAGGGGCACAAAGGAAGAAGGACAAAAATCCCTCATTTAGAGGAATGCTGGGAGGTGATGTCTTCCTCCATGGGTTCAGGAGCAGGACTGTCCTCCACACCTTTTTTAACCCAGCAAACTAGCTAGATTATCCTTCTCCATCTCCATATATTTTGTTTTCTTTTTAGACTTGCTAGGGAGCAGATGAAAGTCACAGACCACAAGAAGGGTACCAGAGATTTTTCAGTCCAGTCCCTTTGCTTTCCTTCTCTCAAGTGTTGCATATTCCTATTTTATTTCAGAATAAGGTTCATAGAGTTGGCTCAAGACTGCAATCAGCTAGCAGAGCACAGCATGAAAACTGTCCCAAAGGGCCTCCAAGGGCCAATGCTGCATCCAGGAAAGTGCCAAAAAGCCTTGGAACAATGGCCACGAGCAGCTGCAGTGGATTTCTGCTGCCTCGACATTTCTCTGGAGAAGAAGAGAAGCTGAAAAAGGAGTAACTGTTACTATGACCTTGCTTATGGCTCAAATGTCATGGAATTCTAATTTTTATTTAAGAGGGGCCAATTTCACTGAGATTTTAATTGAAAGAGGCTGTGATGCAACAGAGCAGAAATTAACCCACGGAATGTGTAATTCATCTAATTTCCAAAAGTTTTTGTTGCTGATCCCTTAGGCCCTAAGCACACCCTGGTCTGTGTTTGGGGTAAGAAATACCTGATTTCTCTTGTCTCTCATCAAATTAGACTAGCACAGCCAGTACTTAGAGGATTGCTATTCCCCAGAAAACTCTGTGTGTGGTTCAGCTCAGCATAAAATTCAAATGTTTTCAGACAAAAATACACAAGGTTATCTTAGCCCCAGGCTCATATCCCCTTGTTCTGTTAAGGTAGAATTTTTCAAGCCACCTCACTATCCAGATGGAAATAGAAAAAGCTGTGTAAAAAATACATTCCCCTTGTCCATACATACATGGCCCACACTACCTAGGAGATGACGCATTAGTCACTGAATGAAGTAGCAACTTCCACGTTTCCTCATGAGCTATGTTATCCAAGGGTGTCTTTCAAAGAATACGTTTTCAAAGCCGCCGCCTTTTTCTGTGGACCTGTTATCAGCGTGAAAATGTGTGCTACAGTGCAGGGTGCGAGTCTTTCCTGGCCTGTGCCTTGCTGTCGTGTGAGCGAAACAGGTCGCCTGTCCAAGGGGGCAAGAGTGAGCTGGGAGCTTATTCACTCTTCAGTGTGTTCATTCATCTCATCATCCTTGTTTTCTTCCTTTTCAATCATGTTTATGAAGTGGCTTTATCCAAGCCTGATGATGTGTGCTGGTTTCGGCTAGGATAGAGTTAATTTTCTTCATAGTACTGGGTTCTGTTTTGGATTTGTGCTGAAAGCAGTGTTGATAACACAGGGATGTTTTCATTCTCGCTGACCAGAGCTTACACAGAGCCAAAGCCTGTTCTGCCTCTCACCCCACCCCACCAGCGAGTGGGCTGGGAGTGCACAGGGAGCTGGGGGGGACAGAGCCGGGACAGCTGACCCCAGCTGACCAAATGGATACCCCATACCATGTGGCGTCATCTTCAACACATAAATCTGGGGGAAGAAGGACGAGGGAGATGTTCAGAGTGATGGCGTTTGTCTTCCCAAGGAACCATTACGCGTGACGGAGCCCTGCTGCCCTGGGGATGGCTGAACCCCTGCCTGCCGTGGGGAGTGGGGAATGAATTCCTTGTCTTGCTTTGCTTGTGCACGTGGCTTTTGCTTTACCTATTAAACTGTCTGTATCTCAGCCCATGAGTTTTCTCACTCTCACCCTTCCAATTCTCTCCCCATCCCGCTGGGTGGGAGTGAGTGAGCAGCTGTGTGGGGCTCGGCTGCCAGCTGAGGTTGAACCATCACACGATGTTTTCTATCTGATCCAGAGCTGAACTTACTGTGCTGGTACCTCCCTCCTTAGCATATAGGCTGAGATGCTGGAGCAGGCTGTCCCTGCTACCATAGTGCCACAGCCCTTTCTTCTACGTCTTTGGTGGCTCATGTAATCTGTGTCTGCTCTCCACCTATAAAATGGCAGTAATAATCCTTGACTCACAGGTAGGATAAACTACCCTATATATATAAGGCCACCTGGACACAAATTTTGTTTGTAACACGCTAGCTGTAGCAACAAAGCAGCTGAAATCCCTAATAGTGCAGGACGTGAAGGGCAGCAGAGTGAATGCAAAATGCCTGGCTCTTCATTCAGTGCGGAGGTTCCTCCTGATGCCCTGGAGGCCCTGATGGTGGGAAGGAAATCTTTACAGGAGAATTTTGGATAGCAGAAACATGCTGACATATCAGCGTTCTACGTTGTGGGTGGAATATCTCAGGCACGACCCCTCTGCCCGGTGCAGCAGCATTTCTGCTGCTGGGTGAGGCTGGGGTCCACAAGTATGGAGAGCACATCTGGGCTTTTCAAAGAAAGATTTGGCACTACTTACTGGGCTGCAGCCTGTTCCTATTCTCCCAAGCTTAATCTGAAATATAGAGTCAAATCTCTAAAGCTGAAAAAGGAGTAAAGCAGTAAAGCTGAAAAAGTCAAACCTCTAACAAGCAGTCCAGCAGCCTACAGCAAAGTAACAGCCTGGCCACGCACCTTCCTGTTCCAGCCACCTCTCTCGAGCGGCTGAACTCTGCATGCAATCAGCCCAGCCTAAGTCATCCTGTAATTGTTTTCTTCCTGGACTCATTCTCTGGCTGTTTCTTCTCAGCTCTTCATTCGTCTGTGTTGATCAGTCAATTAGGTGTTCAGCGAAGCTACCCACCATTCATCTGACTTCACACTCTTACACGCAGTGCTCTTGCTTGTAAAAATTGCTAACCGGTCCAAGCTGATGTTTAAGACAGTCAGTAAACATGTCTTCACTAGTGACTGATGAGGGGTGTTTCTGCGCAGACTAATGAGTGCACATATTGAGATAGATGCATTTTATCGCATCAGGCTTTACACCACTTCCTCTGGGACAAATTTTATAGATGCAGTAAGATTTTTACAGCATCTGAAAAGACTCAAATACTGAAAGGTAGATTTATACACGCTCTGGTTTTACTAATATTGTGTGCAATCAGTGGTCAGCGTAGTTCAAACTAACCTCTTTAGAGGATTTTGTCCTTTTAATTGCAGAAATATAAGCTCAGTCCTGAGGACTGCAGAAATAAAATACACAACATGGTAAGAATTTAAAATGGGTAAAATTCAGATATCTTATAGTTGGTTGCTCTTTCCTATGAACTTACTTCAGCTCTTCTTTCAAAGAGGTCTGTAGATATAATCAAAGCTTGCCAGTTGTAGTTTTAATTCATTTCATATGCACTGTATTATGTAGTGTTATTTTTATAGTGATCATAGATAGTTGACTATTAACTTAAATCGCTAGTGTCATTTCATCTTTTGCAGTTATTCCTAGCTTTCTCAAATGTGTTCCTTTGTCAGTCTCTAAATAATGAAAATTTCTTGAGCCTGACCTATTTACCATCTAGAAAGTACAGACTCTGAGATGGATTACCACTTAAGCCATGGCCACCTAAATTACATGGAAGTATAATTAATGACCAGCTTTAATGAACTTTGTACTGTCAGGGCAATGAAAAGTTAGCCTTTTGAGAATTAAACCAGCCAAATTCTGCTCTACTTTTCTTGTAGATGGGAGCTGAAGTACATGGGAGGTAAATCTCTGAAATCGAGAATACAATACAGTCCCAGACCTGAGTAATCATTGCCTAATCCAGGGGAAGCATAGCAGGCTACTGATGGTTGAAGATCTGATTTGCCTTTTGTGCTGGTATAAAGTTTTGCCTTTAATGGATTGATTTCTGATTTATACTGCTGTAACCAAAAGAAAAGTCTATTTCTTAGGCAGAAGGGAAGTTTGTTATGACAAATAGCAAGAAAGGTTTTAAAAATTCTCTAAGCAATTAATTAACCAACAACTTCAAAACAGAAATATTCCCCACACTCCATTTTCTAGGACTTCCTCCAATATTATTTTAAGGGTCTCAAAGAGAGATCCTTTGCCTGTCCCCACAAGCAACTGCTGTGCCATCTTAAAGATGGTATTGCCTGCAAGATACACCTCCTGCTTCTTTTAAAATGCTTCTTGTTTCATTCTCATCATATTTGGAGGCACTGTGGAAACGGGATGATTCCATTGCTGCAGCAGTGCACCCCACCATGCAGATGGATCTCCAGCTGGCCCTGCTGTCCCTGGGTGGCTTTGGAGGGGGAAATGGATTTGGGAAGCCTGAGCCAGAATAGCAGAAGTGTCTTGGAAATATAAGTCAGAGGCCTTGAAAGTCAGGAGGAAAAAGAACCCACTGCTAAAGCTCTAGAAAGCAAGTGGTGGGGTATGGGCTGGCCTTGCACAGGGAATGCGCGTGACAGGTTTTTGCCTGGGGTGAGCCAGAGCTGAGTGCCCCAGCACCTGGGAGCAGGCATCATGAGCTGCTTTGCACAGAAAGAAGATGTCGTCTGTGCTCTGGCTGATGGCTTCTTACGTTTCCGAGAGGCAGCGTTTCTCACTTGGATTCTACATCCCACTTAACCTTTACTTCGGGAAAGAAATACAGCTGTTGGGTGCACACCCATGGAAGTTTCCTGCCTCCAGCACATGTGATGGACTGACAGTGTTAGTTCTTCTACTAATGTTTTGCCAGAAGACTGAAGCTAATGCATGCTTCAAGTTCAACGTGGTCTTACAACCTCTAGAGCAGATGCTATTTGACTGAGGCACCAAATTCTGCTCTCACTTACACATCTCCTCTTCTGCTCCTCTGATATTACTATTGCTCCTATAGCAGCTTAAAAAGTCTGCCTTTCATCTACCTGTTGCTATTTTATCAGTATTTAGTGCAGGCAAACCCTCACTTGCTGTTAAGAGCCTTCTGAGTCAACCTCATGCCTGTGTCACCACCCTCTGTGAGAAGGTTTGTCCTCCATTAATTAGTGCTCTTGGATCTCCCCAGGTAGCAATCTAGGGAAAGAAAAAGGAGACCCCTTGCAGGAGTTACCCACAGTTTACATGTATGTGCCATTAAGAGACATGTCTATCTTGTCGAGTTTTAATGTCTGTGGCTATTCTTTCTACAGATCTCCACACCCAGACAGAGCACTTCAGACAACGTAAAAGTCTTTGGTCATGTTCAGTCTATTTCTACAAATATATGCAGGATAATAGATCTTCAGCTAAAACTGAGAGCTTCAGACAGTCCAACCGCTTCTTCCACACGGATGTGCTTTTCAACTCCCCCCCTGCGCCCCCGCCCCGAAAACCCTCCTTTGTCAGGGCTGAAATTCCAGTCCTGTAAGAGCCAGTTAAGCACTTTGCCACCAACTTCAGTAGTGGCCAGATCTCTTTCCAGATGTTCTTCCTTTGCTTTAACATCTTCCTGCACTCCTGGGCCCCTGGTACCACTTTGTTCCACTCCCCTGTCACACACTTCATTCCTTTTTTTCTCCTCAATTGACAAACAACTATTTCTGGCAAGCAGCGGAAGTGGCAGAGGATGCTCGCTAATATCCTTGCCAGATGATGTTTCCATACAAGCGGGTCAGTGTTGTGGCTAGCGCAATCGTTCTGGGGGATACTGTGCCCTCATTCATGTCAACAATCAGGCTCTCAAAGTCCCTCACATAAAATAGCTGGCAAGAGCATCCTGTTACCTCTCTTTTTTTGACTGTGTTAACTGGTACAGGCTACTCAGCCTCGTGCGCTCTGTGCACTGGATACAGCTATGTGAATATTTCAATTGATGTTCTTTTTCTTTTTCTGATGGGCCTCGTGTAATTGCTGTTAGGATGCATAGCTGGCACTTCAGTTGATAATAGGAAGATGTAGGAAATGCTTTTGAGCTTTAAAATCACCTTAGAACAGCTACTTCCTCTTCCAGAAAATTTGCTAAGCTTCTAAAACTTGTAAAAATAGTCAATGTGGGAGAGAACTTAGACTGTAATACTAATGTGCTAAAATTCAATCACCGTGCATACCATGGCATCATTTCAATAGATACAGCTCAGCAAGCATTAGTTTTATAGCCATGTTTTTGCAAGCTTAGTCTGCACAGTGAAATTCTTCAGCAGTCCTCAGGACTTTCCTGGATTTTTCTCAGCCAGATAGATCTCAGCTGCCTCCCTTCCCTATCCTAATAGTGTCCCATATACAATCCTCTTCTCCCGTTGGCTGTCGTTGCCTCCTTTGGCATTTGGATCTTATCCCTTCTTTTCATTTTCCCTGAAAGTTTGGGCTTAAACACCACTTGAAAGATGGAGGGGGGGGGAAATAAATTCTGGGAATTGTCCTAAAAACGTTTTGGCGGACTTTCAGACAACTCAACCTAATAGTCAATTCGGGCCCAGTCGTTGTAGGGGTGGGAGTGGTCTTTGAGGATGGACAACTCCTGATTGACACCCTGCAGTAGTGCTGCTTCTCAAAAGCTATAAGGCTGGGCATCACACTGCCTGCTTGATTCTTTGGTGTCTCCAGACTGGTGATCCACACACTTTGCCTGCTGACTCTGGTTCAGTCTCTGTTCCTTGTTTTGGCGGGACTGGCAGTATATTATAGAGCAAGCGATGGAGTAGATAAGACTTAGATTATGGTTGTCATTCCTGATTTGTTTCTCTTTTCTGGGTCGGTATGGCAAGTTTGTCTATTTATTTTGATGTAAGGAGCAATTATGGAGATATTGTGAACTCCTAGTTGGACCACTTCAGTGTTTCATTGGGACCAGCTATAACTGTTTCAGATAATTTGAGTGTGTAATGGGTGCAATTAAACACACTACTCTTAGCAGCTAATTTCTATACCTGGCAGGTCTTTGGACTGTGCCAATTTAGGAGGCATGATATGTGCTGTAACTCTGGCAGGAGGTAGCAATAAATCTCCAAGGAAAACCCCTGGACATATGGTATATAAAAAAACTCAGTCTGGTCATGGACTATTGACATGCTCAAAGGTACGATGCCAATGAAATGACCTTGAGTTCAGACCCAATGTGATGAAATCAGGAATGCGCAATTTAAAAGGAGATAACAATTTACAATACATAAGCATGGAAGGATGCCTTAAAGAGTGATTAATGTGACATCCCATTAGCTTTAAGTACTACAGAACATCTGGCATATTTCCCCCTTGACTGCAAATTTCTGAGCACTGGTGTTATGTCATCTTACAGTACTCATTTTCTCTCCGTCTCTATAAATCATCTCAGCAATTGTTGTTCATATGAAAGTAATTATATAAATGTGCTTGATTAAATTAGCTTTCATCTAGTACAGGTTTTTTTGTGTGGGTTTTTTTTGTTTGGTTGGTTTTTTGTTTGTTTGTTTTAATATGGGCATTTCCTTTCAAAAAATAACTCAGAGGAACTGATGCGTTAGCTTTTTGCCATATGACAGAGATTAGAGTTGCTCAGCACTGCTAAGCCAGTATATTTCAGCACACCTAGGGCCCAAATGCTGTACCTGGGGTTGACCCACTGGGCCTCTCTCACATTGGTACCTGGGCAAAATTTTGTTCGTGGAAGCAGCCGACTTCCTGATGTTTTAACGAAATTCTGGAAACTGGCATTAGTTGTTCAAGTTTTGTTGATTTGTATTACCCTTGGAGGTTTCATCTTCTCAAAAGTCAATCAGAGGATGATAAAGACCAGACTGCACGGCACAGTGACCCTGGGCTTTCTCTTCTGTTACCACATCTTGGGTGCTTTAACACTGAGCAGATTGGGTCCAAGTGTAAGAGGATAAAGTCAGTCAGAGTGATTAAGGATTTGTCCCATGACTTCAGCACTGTTGGATCCTCTTGAATGTCTTAAAAGCCCTCAGGAATTATGGACATAACTGTGCATGCCAACACATACTTTTGAAATGTTAATTTTTTCAATGTCTCACAGTTGATTAAACAAAACAAAATAACCCTCCAACTTGAGGAAGGTAGCAATATGAATTAGGCTTATGATGACTTTCCCCATCTTGTGCCCTTCAAACGTTGAGCAGAACTGTACCTGGTGGCAGCCACAACGAGGGTGAGAGGTGGCTCCTGATCCTCACAGCCTTTTTCTGACCACGCTCAGTATCCGGTCCTGGGTGTTGCGCTACGGTTATTCACCCTGGAGCATTACAGACGAATCTTCTTGAAAATACTCCTCGCTTAAAGCATGGCCCTCTTTCTCTTCCCACTAGTGTTTTGAAGAGTAAAAGAAGGAAATGCCTTTTATACAGGGCTGATCACACATAGCTTTTAACCACCCACTCTTCTTTCTTCAGCATCAGCTGTTTCGCTGTGGCAGGCTGACATGACTTCACTTGGGTGCTAGACAAATCTCAGCATGCAAGAGTTTAGATTCCAGCAATTCGCCCAAGGGAATATGAGGTCAGAGGAGGAGAGGAGGTGAACGTATCAAACCTGGGGTACGTTACCACCAGTCCCTCACTGCTACACACACTAAAGGAAGAGTGACAGAAGGCAGGAGCATGGGGAAGGGAGATGGTCTCTCTTCACAGGCATTTAAACTAACTGTTGCATTCACAGTGCGGCAATGGTTGTATCATTGCACTAAGCAGAAAACCGCCGCACTCTGTGTTTTGAGGGGGATTCTTTTTGGAGTGCAAGAAGCTGGCTCTGGCCATCTCATGCCAAGTGTGCTTCTAAATAGAAATTGCTCCTGGAGCATGTGAGTTGCAGGTTGCTCTCTCACACAGGCACGTGGTATGATTTCCCATTGAAAGCTGAACAACTTCTTCTGGTGCACAAGTCTTTTGTGGAGCGGCTGAGGGAACTGGGACTGTTTAGTCTGGAGAAGAGGAGGCTCAGGGGAGACCTTGTTGCCCTCTACAACTACCTGAAAGGAAGTTGTGGCGAGCTGGGGGTCGGCCTCTTCTCACAGATAACTAGTGACAGGACCAGAGGGAACGGCCGCAAGTTGCGCCAGGGGAGGTTCAGGTTGGAGATGAGGAGAAATTTCTTCTCGGAAAGGGTGGTTGGGCATTGGAACAGGTTGCCCAGGGAGGTGATGGAGTCACCGTCCCTGGATGTGTTTAAAGAAAGGTTGGATCTGGTACTCAGGGACGTGGTTTAGTGGGTAATAGGTGGTGGGGGATGGTTGGACTAAATGATCCTTGAGGTCTCTTCCAACCTTAATGATTCTATGATTCTTTGCCCCCCTCAAGGTTTTGGAAACTCACACATCAGGGAAAACTATTGCAGAGAGGACCTGCCCCTCCCACGGAGCCACTCGCTAGCCTTGGCAATGTAGTGCAACAAAAAAGGGTAGGAAATATGTCATGGATAAGCATAGACCATCTGGGACCTCTGTTCCCTGCCTTGCCTGGGCTTAGTCTGCATCTCAGCTTCTCATTCAATAAGTGGGGAGAATGGTATCACACTGTTTCCCAGCTGTGGTGTAAGGACGAACACGTTTCAACCCTGCTTCATGCTCTGGGTACCAGTTATGTATATACATTAATCTGCACCCGGGCAGAGCAGCCCATAGTTTCTTTATTCGCTTTTTCCTACAGCTGGAGTCAATGGAAATGGTTTGATTTATGTTATCTGTGTATCTTACCATTTTAAAGAACAGATGGAAACTTTGGTATCCTTCAAAGTCAAATATACCCTATAAAAATGCTTTTTTTCACTGAACAGCTTCTTGGCTCCAGAGGAAGAACTGTGCTCCAGGACTTAAGAGGGGTTTTCTTATTCTGTAAGTCATTTTATACAAATCAAGATCTGCTATCAACAGCGTAATTAAGCCCTGGTGAGTTAGGGAAGATAAAGGTTGAGATTAATTACATGTTTGGAATCCTCAATTAACCTTTTAACCCCTAGGTCATCCAGAACAGGTCACCAATACCCAACCAAAATACAGCACTGGCATCCTGAAAAGTCACCAAAAATCCTACTAATAGGATACAAGGTTAATAGTAGGGAGTGAACATCATAAGAGGTTTGGTTTGGATAAGCATGCACAAGGTTGGCTGCTTATCTGAAATGTACCCAAATGACTGTAGCCTAAAACCCTTGGAAGAATGGGCTTTGTAAGGTGACTTTCCTTAGCTTTTTGGTTTAGTTGGTCAAAAAGAGAAAAATGGGAAACAATTCCATAGTGGGGAAAAGGCACAATGAGGAGATGGGGTAGAAATTTTGTAGAAACACCTCAGATGTGCCCTACAGCCATCTACTTTTTGAAAATAACATATTTAGAAGAGACAGTGTGCTATAACAGAGCTGATTAAGACAGGGGGTTTCACTTATACTGCACTGTGTTTAGTGCGCACAAACCCCTTCCATTAAAATACATTTCCAGGGCTGCAAAGTCATGCACTTGTATTAGGAAATGCCCTGATTAAAATAATCCACATGACATCAGTTCATCCCATTCAGAGGCTGGATTTTGTGGTGGTCCATAACCACCCAGCGCCATACAGCCCACGTTGCGCTCACCTGGCCTCAGCCCTGGACGCGATGGGTGGTGCTCACTTGGGAAGAAGCTGTGCAACGCATCACTGCCTCGGTGGTGTTCGGTGTGCAGTCTCAAGCCTTATTTTCCATGCACCGCTGTGGGAAGTAGCACTCATTTCTTCACGAGCCTTGCTGCGGACTATACGTTCAGCAGTGAGCTGCTTTGCAGGTGCTTAGAAACATCCTCTCACAGTAACTCTTAAAAATGAAAAGCATTTTAGCCCCTTTCTACACATGGGAGAAATAGGAGGCAAAAAGAGATGGAGGAGAAAGCATGTTTTCCACGAACTACAATTGCAGCTTTAAGTGTTCAGCACTTCTGCCACTCAGACTGGAGAGTTTGTCAGCAGAAATCAAAAAATGGAGAGTAAACAATCTCTAACCCTGTCAAAGTAGGGGTTTGGGGGCATGAGGGAGGGTATCTGCTCCATTGTTCTCTGTGAAAAATGCAGATTTGAAACAGCAATATTTTTGCATAGTGTTTGCTGTGCTCTTTATTTTGAATGTGAAAACCACCTTGTTGCTACTTTTATTATCTTAAAAGGCTATTTTTAATTTCAACCTGAAATCTTGCTTTAATTTATTTTTTTAAAAAGTTAAGTAAATGCTAAACTTCAATGAAAAAGAAATTTCATTACTCACTATGCCTGTTGTGTGTTAGAAGTCTGGTTGAAGGCCTTAGTTTAGCATCACACCAAAGCCCTGAACTTGGGGGGAACTGGAATTTCTTCACAGCAGCCCTCAATTTGTATTTTCCCCACTCCCTTGCCTCACCAGGAACATCTTTTCTAGCTTTGTCAGCCAAAGAGGACATTTAGCCAGGGCAACGAGCGTGATGTTGGCTCATCCAGATCAGGGTGGAAGAATCCCCCTGAAACTTGCTGTGGTCTGCTGCTAGCCCTCACCCTAGGTTTTGCTCATCTGAAAACCAAAGCAGATGAGGAGTAGGGATGGGTGCAGAGCAGCACCTCACCAAAATCCTGTACTGGGTTGGGACTGAGACACATCCTAGAAACACACCCAAAACCTCTCATTCAGATGAGCCTCATCTGCCCCTAATATAAAAAGGGGCAAATTACCTGATCCTCCAGGTAATAAACTCACACAATAAATTGTGTGAATTTAGTGCAGGTGTGAGGAGAGGGGTCTGTTCCTTATTCCTTTGTTAATTATGGCTTGTGCCAAAGCAGACTCTGTTTGCACAAAACTGGGCTTTAAACTTTGAAATCAGTTCAGGAGGGCTGGGCAGAGCTTTGTTATTCTCTACAGCAGAGGGCATGTTTGTTTACAAGACTGTCTCAGCACCAGTATTTCACACTGCGCGTGATAAGACTGGGAAATAAATATGGCAAAGAAAGGGAAAATTGCCAAGATGAGGCATTTTCTGGAGAAGTTGAAGGCTGGGTTTATACATTTCAGAATGCTCAATCCCTTTGTTCCCAGACAAGAAAAATCCCAGGAGAAGGATGGCTACTTTTCCTTTGGCAAACCTTCCTCCTTCCCAGAGGCCCCATTTCTGTTAAAATAGGTGAAGTATGTTGGCACTTGCTGCAGGAGGTTAATAATTGAAAACAAAACCAGGCAGACTTTGTTCCCAGGAATCGGGGCTGTTGCCAGCATGCACGCTCCTTCGCGGCAGCTGCAAAACAAACCCCGTTCCTGGTAACTGTTCGGACTGTGAGAATGTAAAAGCTGCTCGTCCACCACAGACAGGAGCTGGTAGTGGCAGATTCGTGCTGAAAACCAACACGTACTCACTGTGGTAGCATTAGCAATGCTGCCTGCACAGGCTATTCCTAAATATAGTTTAGCCTTTTTCAGGATGAGCTCTGATTCATTACATGAATGTAAAGCTCCACGGATAATAATCAAACTAAATCAGATCAAAACATCATCCTTTTACTTGAAAGTAAGCGCTACATGTTTTACTCCTTCATAGAGAGGAGTTTTCTAAGTCAAGCAGCTCTGCAGGGCTGTGCAGGTACGGTGAGCTCCAGCCGCTCGCTGAGCTGCATCATGGCATATCTGCGGGCAAAACACGGCACGTCCACCACCAGTGTCACTCTGCTGTCTGATTGGAAACACTCCTGGGATGAACTTGCCCTTGGGGGTTTGAACAGACTCCTGACTGAGGGTCGGAACAGGAAGGGGTGCAGAGGGGCCCCCCAGAGCAAGCGCATTGCTATCCTGAAAACTACCTTAGCACAACGCGGTGTCGTCCTTCTGTGCAATTTCCAAGTACTGCACCTTAAAAAGAAGAATCAGCAACATGAATTATGTTTATTTCCATATGCAAGTAAATGAATATTGCCTTTCGTTGATGTCTATACAGAGGATACAATGCATAGGAATGCAGCGTGGTATTGTACAAGATGATTTACACTTAGGGAATGCTGTAACTATGTTTTCTCTTTCCTGTATGATTTTGCATCGGGTCATTTCATCACAAGCAATTGAACAGATCTGCAAGCCAAGCAGGCAGGAGAAGCAGAAAAGCAAACGTACATTAATAATGCTGATAATGCCCCCATTAATGTCTGTCGCCGCTGATCTCTAGCTCAGTGCAATCTTCGAACATCTGATGGGATGAGTGATAGCCCGGTGCCACGCAGCCAGACACCCTCCTTTCACAGGCAGTGAGGCAAACCCGGTACGTCTGAAGGGAATTAATGGCAAATTGACGGCAGGCAGGCAATATTGAAGCAGCAGCCGGAGCAGCTGTTGCTGATGTTCTCCTGTTTGAATCCGTCCTGTCATCCTGCCTAAGCCATGCAGAGGCTGCCGATGCATCCTGCACATGCAGAAAACCTGACCGCTTTGCCTTGGCTGGCTTATTTGTGGCGGGCTCTTTGTCTTGAGACGTTGCCTTGATTTTTTGAGGCTTGCTTTGATTAAGTTGGTAGTTGGCTTTAATATCAGCCTTCCTCCCTATTATCCTCTATTTGAATCCTCATTTCAGAGTACAGTAAAAGCTGTGCATCACCCTTTGCCACAACAGAGTTTAATTTTGCCCTCTCTCTGTTTCACACCTCTAAAGCAATACTGAAAGGGGAAGGGGAGAGCAAGGCTTAGCTGAGCCATGTCAAACCTTCCTGCACCTCGCTCCACAACCGGACACTTCTTGAGGGAGGATACAGGTGTCTAATCCTAGCAGCAGAGCTATATTTAATGATCCATAGAAAAATGGGAAGAAAAAAAAAGCAGAGCAGCTTAAAACGTTTAATGAGTTACATGGGGACAATGTTTTATTAGGAGAGGCAAGGGGCAGGTCCAGCCATCCACCCACACGTTCCTTCATGCTTTCTCTATCCAGGGAATTGTGTGGTTGCAAAAAAAGTAAAAGTACAGGAATTGCTTTTGTGAGGCCAATGTGTTCACTGGGCTGAAAAGAACTGCCCTCCTCACCACTTTCCTCAAAAGAGCGGGACCAGTGCTTTTCTCTCACGCTCAGGCTGTGTAAATCCCAAATTACTCCACAGAAGGTAATTGATCTCTATGGGTATAGGGAAATAGGCTAAAGTAGCTCATCCTGGAAATTGATTCAGGAGCAGGGCTGACTACAGAAATCTAATTGTTAAAGTGCAATGGGTGTGAAGATGTACAACGGATATGAAAATACTGCTGGCTTAATGTACAATAGCCATTTTGGTAGCAGAACACAGATTTTTGCATCCCACTGAAACCTCAGGTGACATGTAGCAGGCTTCATGACAGGGCTTAGGGGAAATTTCACAGAGAGTTGAAAGTGGATTTTAGTTCCCTGTAAAGCAGTACCCTGATTTTGGAGTTTAGCCTAACTGTCTAGAGCTCCACGTGTTTATGCAGCAAGATAGTGTCATACTGTATCTCTTGGAGGGATGCTAATAACACAAAAACTTTTCTATTATATTTGTGATTATTGTTTGTATTATGATGTTCCAAGAGAGCCCAAGGCTGGGTCAAGGTCCCACTGGCTTAGGCAATGTGGAAATGTGTAGTAAATTACCATCCTTGCTCTCAGAATCTTTATATCCGAAATGATACTGCATTTTCAATTTAGTTTTCATGACAGGTTATTGATATATTACTTTTCATCTCAAAGACTCTGCAAGCACTTCTCATTACGCAGTGTAGTCACACTACAGGGTAGAAGAGTGCAAATGATAAATATTTACTATGCAATACAACAGTGAAGGAATTTTAGCTCAAGACAGATGAGTAAATGTTTTACTTAGGGCGAGTGCTAAGGGGGGCATGAGTGTCCACGCAATCCAAACAAGAACAGAGCTGCTTGAAAGACTCACGGGTAATAAACTACACAGTTTCTGGCTTCATCCTGCAAATATGGAAATGAACATTAGCTGCTGCAGTCACGCATCCACTTGGCCAGCATAGCCGAGGAGCATCCCATTCATTCATTTCTCCCTGCCTTTGCCCAACTACACCGCTTCCCTGCTAGCACTGCTGAAGTTAAACAATTCTCAGCATTACCGGTCCAAATCCCTGCTCAGTGGTTTACATAACTGTGCTTGCAAAATTTGACTTAAAATGCTTTGTAAGCTGAACCTTTCAAGGTCTACTATGTAGCTCGTTGGTAGCGTTCTGTATTACAACAAAACAGCTCTCCTTGCAATAGAAGCTGTCAGGGTTTTGTTGTCCTTATTCCCTGTGTCTTGAAAATTGGGATGAAAAAGCCCAAACAAACATCGTAGGCACCACACACAGCTGGTATGAAACAGCAGCACTGCTGACACTAATGGCATCATTTTCTCAGTTGAGAAGAAAGCATGGGCGCAGAGCAAAAGGCATGTGAGCTGAGTAGATTGGTTTGTTAGTAGCAATGTTGCCCATGGAATCTGCAGTATTGTTTACAGTGGTCTTCAGCAGAAGACGGAGTTTGGCTTTCTTGTTCTGTTTCTCATAGTGCAGAGTAGGAAAAAAAATAATCTGGATTCAGTGTTTCCTTGGAATATTTCCAGATGACAGATAGAGTTTAGTTTCACACCACTTCTGGAGTTGGTGTGAGGCATTCTTCTGCAGGCCTTAAGTGCCTGATGCTCATGATAAATGTGAAGATACATGGCAATGTGCGTTAAGATTTCCACAGGCCCTGCTCCCTTCTGTCTCCTGCCCATCTTCTCTGCTGATCACAGCATTTTCTCTAGCAGAAACGCTGATAACATTAATCTCATCCAAATACATGCAAAATGTTTATAAAAAGTCTGTGAATCCGCAAGTGCAAAGGACACATATGGTCAGCAAGCATCACCAACCTGACATTTGCTATGTCCACATATGGATTAAATGTCAATGAAATTTCTATATGGTCAGCAGAGGGAAGTGAGGATGCTTTAAAAGCAATGCTTCCCCTCCCCTCACCCTGCCACCTGAAGCAGGTGTGCACATTGTAAGCTTCTCGTACAGGATCAGAAAATTTGATATCAACACAAGAATTCCATGGGGATAAGCATGCTATGTTCCAGGCCAACAACTGACCTTGACTATGAAACCCCCATGTCATGGTCAGAAAACTTCCACGTTCATAGCCCCTGTGTGTTTCACACAGATTGTGCTGATTACAACTAAAATTTGCTTTTTGGTCTATCCTAAACCAGGTGCTATGCTACTGACTACCCTGGCTGAGAATGCCCCGACTTACTTTCCTGTTGAAAATGTCAAGAGCAATGAATTTCTGCAGCAATGAGCACTGGGGTCAGTGAGCTGGCCAAGTACAAAAAATATTTCATCAAAAAATTTCCTGAAAACAAAAGGCATCACGTTCTTTAAAGTAGTTGTGTATTAAAATATTCTAAATTCTAAATATTGCAGGTACTATTTGCCCTCAAAAAGCTCCATTTGAGCAGATGAGCTTGGCTCTGCTCTTATAGTGATGTAATTCAAGTAAAATGTCCTATTGCACCAGCAGCCACTGGAGTTATAAGATCCCATTTTCTTCATCACATCTGGGCCAGATGGGCTGAAATAATATCCATTCTACATGTGGCAGATGTTTTCCGTGCAAAAGGTGGGCCCACGTACTCTTCCAATCCAGCCTGTCCTCTGCATATTGCCAGTTCAGTCCTGATCTCATCCCACATGCTTGCATTTCCATCTCTTTACAAAAACCTTGAGCTAAGTCTTTCCTCCTTTGAAGGAGTAATTAGCTCGCAATAGGGAGGAAGTCCATCCTGCAACACATTGTTGTTTTTTTCTTATGTTTTTAGCAGGTACAGCTGTTTTTCAGTCTGATTGAAATGCTGTAAATGGCCCTTCACTCAAGCTGTCAGAGAACTTTCTCAGCAGGAGGTAAGGCAGCCAAGCTTGACTGTTTGCTTTATAAAAAACCCTTAAATCCTTTTGCCTGACTCTGCTTAATTGTTTTAGAGTCCTTGGCAATTGTCTTTGTTGCTATGTAATTTACAGTTCAATGTTGACCCAGCAGCTTCTGAGTTAGCCTCACTGCCCAACACCAAGGAAACCCAGCAGACTGGTGAGAGGAGCTCCAGGGATGCTCTTCCTGCAAGAGCAGACCATTATGGCTTTCAGTCAAACAGTCAGAGTCTGGACTCTGTTTTGCTGAGAGTTTGGATTGAATTCAATCCATAGAGATCATGAGTAAAAATCGCTAGCATTTGAGGGCTTCTCAGCGGCCTGTGAGGTTGTAAGATCTTGCCCTGCTGCCGATAAATAGATATCCTTCTTTTTAAAACTGCTGCTGTAATTTCCACCCTGTGTTGATAAATTCAGCAGAAAGGCCAACACTGAATGGATGTGAAAACCAACCTGACTCCAGTAGATCATGGTGGATGGATGCTGGTACAGTGCCAGGGTCTTTCTCATGCACTTTTGATGTTGGAGCTGTATCCTCAGTAAATGGAAAACTGCTGAATTCATCTCCCACGATGCTTGAATTCAAGTCAGTTTTTTCATTGAGATGTTTAATACACAGTACAGGGATGAAGACACAGCTTTCGTTTAACCTTCTCCATCAAGGACCAAAATGCAAGGAGAGGGTGTTCATGATAAGACCTGCCGATCTCTCCCTGTGTGGAGAAAGAGACCAGTCAAGAGGGAATGAACTGGAACAGAAAGCAGGATGCCCTCCTGCCTGCTGCACAATTAGACAGACCTGTTCATGCTTCCTTTTCAATTCACTCTTTAATGAAGATCTAAGAGGCATTGTCAGGTGTAAGAGAAAGAAAAGCCAGACCCTTTAGGTGTTTATCAAGGACCATGGAGTACTTTCTAGTCCAGTCCTAGTTATAAAAAGATAAAATCATGCCTTACACTGCGCCAGCAATGTGTGTGCCTCCCAGGATGGGTATTTAAAAGGGTTTTCACTTGGTGCTCAGGTTCATGATGGAGCTGTGGTAGTTCCAGAAACTTCCATACACTGGCCTGTTTGTACATTCTTTGCCTGCTCCAAATGGGAGTCACAGCAATTTAGCTTGAATGTCTCTGCAACTACTGTAGCTCAGTTGATGCTGCCACTTGATAAGCTGCCGCGCTTTGTCTTTATGTCTCGGCCTTCAAGAGTGGCAAAACTGCATCAAATACTTATATGACCCCCTTTGAGAAGTTTATGGCTTTGTTATATTTTGTCTAGCAAAAATACCTAGGTATTACAGAGGGCTTCAAGGTAGATTTTTATGGAGAGATGGATGAGGCATCAGGACAAAATTCCCCTTCAATGTATCATTAGAAGTGGCAGAAGCCAAGAATATGCATTCAAGAATATATAGGCTTTAAGCAGGATGGAGCTGCCTTTTTGTGTGTCCCTGGTAATCAGGACACCTGTGTAGTATTTTAAATCCAATGAATTATAGGAGAAGATTAAAAGCTCAGTTGTTACTGGTCTGTTGCCACAAGGAATGACTTGAGAAGGATAGGCAGAAGGATGCTTCTTCACTCTGTAAAGCAAAGTGTATCTATAAAGTATTATATCCTGTTACGATCTAGCTGATGCTCTTGCCTCTCAAAGTTGGTAACGCAGCCAATGAAATTACAGACTTTGGCACTGTTTAGCACTTAGCTTACGCTGAGACATCCAACTTACTGATTAGACCATTCCACACTATACTTTGTTAATTATCTGTCATTTCTCTCCCTCTGCATTGCAAACAAACAGCTGAGGAATTATAGGAGCAAGGACAGTGTACAGTTTTATTACCTGTTATCACCGCTTGCATTACGCTTCCTGAAATTATCTTTCTTTCCGTTATAGATGAAAACCATTCACCAAACAGAATTGCAAACTGAAGCACTAAAAGGCTACAGCTGAGACATTTAGGTCCCAACTTTTATTTTTAAAGGCTTTTACAAATCCTGAAGTAGCTACTGATAACTTTATGGGCAGTCTCAGTGCCACAATGGTAAAAGCATCGGTAATTGGACTTTGTGACTTGCTGACACCAGCAGGATCAGTCTCTAAACCTCCCAAGTGTACCATATATCCATGCACGAAGCCTGCACGCACCTAACGATGGCACCTTGTGCATGGAACTCCAGACTGCAGAGCGCAGTGGGGTTTGAGTAAATATAAGGCCTGTACTGTCATTTATGGAAGAAAACCAGGAGGAGGAGTGTTGTGGTTTAATGTGGCAGGCAGCTAAAACAACCACGCAGCCGTTCATTCACTTCCCCCTCCCAGTGGGGTGAGGGAGAAAATAGAAAATGGAAATGGAAAAAGTAACTCATGGTTTGAGATAAAGGCAATTTAATAGGACAAAACAAAGGATAATAATAATAATAATAATAACAAGAATTAAAAATACAAACCAAATTATGAACGGCACAATTTCTCAACACCTGAAGTTGATGCTCCGCAAGACCCTGAACTGACCCACCCCCCGGCCCACCCAGCAATTATATACAGAACATGACATCATATGGTATGGAATATCCCTTTGGCCAGTTTGGGTCAGCTGTCCTGGCTGTGTCCCCTCCCGGCTTCTTGGGTGCCCCCACACCTTCTTATTGGGAGGGCCGTATGAGAATCATAGAATCATTAAGGTTGGAAGAGACCTCAAGGATCATTTAGTCCAACCATCCCCCCACCACCTATTACCCACTAAACCATGTCCTTAAGTATCACATCCAACCTTTCTTTAAACACACCCGGGACGGTGACTCCACCACCTCCCTGGGCAACCTGTTCCAGTGCCCAACCACCCTTTCNCAGCCCCTTCACCAGTTTCGTTGCCCTTCTCTGGACACGCTCCAGGGCCTCGACGTCTTTCTTGTGGTGAGGGGCCCAAAACTGGACACAGTACTCAAGGTGCGGCCTCACCAGGGCTGAGTACAGGGGGATGATCACCTCCCTGCTCCTGCTGGCTACACTATTCCTGACACAAGCCAGGATGCCGTTGGCCTTCTTGGCCACCTGGGCACACTTCTGGCTTATGTCCAGGTGAGTGTAGACCAACACCCCCAGGTCCTTTTCCTCCCCACAGCTTTCCAGCTACCCCGCCCCAAGCCTGTAAGAAGAGAAGCTAAGTTGTTCTTGGTTGCTTGGTGACAACTAAAACACCAGTGTGTTATCAACATTATTCCCATCCAAAATCCCAAAAATAGCACTACACCAGATGATAGAAAGAAAATTAACTCTATCACTGCCAAAACAAGGAAAAGGAAGAGGGAAAGAGGCTACTGCATAAGCAAACATATCTTGTGCATGCCCAGTGCCTCCAGGTTCTCAGCCCACCGAGGCCATGCTTTTGTCTACACCGCTCCCCCCACTCCGAGAGGACCCAATGGTCCTGCACAATGACTGCTACTCTTTCTGGAGCAAGGGGCTAGAAACAGGAGTGTCAGGTTTTATTCCTGTGCGATAGTCTCTGCTGGGCAAGCTCTTTATGTTCAGTGGGGGTATCTATAGGACTCCCTTGGGAAAAAAAGACGCCAGCACAGTATTTCTTTTATCCCCAGAAGGAGCACAATAGGAGCAGCAGTGATGCAAGACTTCCTTCGCTGTGGCTTTGTGATTCAGCCACCTGAAAGCATGAGAGGGCAGATCTGGCTCCACACTGCTTGCTCAGCAGCTCCATGAAAATCCCACTGGAGTTTTGCAGGACAAGGCAACTTTCACCACAATTTTTCAAACCTTCCAAAGAAGTGTTTTCTTCTGCAGAACTATTCTAAGTTGCCCAGAGCGATCCATGTAAAGCACTTGATACCTGCTCCCTGTCAGAAATAATGACAAATGGTGATGGCAAGGTTTGTGTACCAGATTCCTTTCAGAAGAAGCTTGGTCACTGGCTTAGTTTTGCTCACATCCCTGTCACATGCAATGTGTACCAAAAAAAAGCCAACACTGACCCTGTTTGAAGAGGCTAACAACCCCAGGCCAGTCCTGCTCACAGAGAAGTTGATGAAACAACCACTCTGAACAGAACTGGAAGAAGGAACTAGCCTGGGCACTGATATGTGCCGTCATTTTGCCACAGGAAGCAGCCTTCATGTCAAAAAAAAAATCAAACCATATGAATGTAGTGGGAAACCTGAGTGAAAAAGAGGAAGGAGCTCTGCTCTGGACACTGGAAACTGTAAACCACATCTCTTTTTGCAGGCTGGTGATGTCAGATAAATGCTCCGCGACCTAGGGACTAAGTAAAATGTCACCAGGTTTCCAAATCCAGCAATGCAAGCCAGTAAAACCTGAGTGTTTTCTGAAAACATCTCTTCATGTAATTGAATGTATTTTCTCCAAACTCTTTTCATGCCAAATCAGCATTGGCATATAAACCAGCTAGCACATTAATAAATCAAAAAAGCTTAGCAGATTGTGTCTGTATATACAAATTTACCTTGTCTGATAGGCTTAGATGAGTGAGGAGTAAATCGTCTAAAAAACAAAGTGCTGAAATAGATTACTTTTAAAATTACTCCTTTTATATCCTGATTTTAAAACTGATTCCTATACTCTTCCTGCATTAGAAAATGTGAGGTGTTGGGTCTGAATTGCTCTGTTCACTTTGTTGGCATTAGCTAGTATGACTTACAGCATGGATCCGAGTTCATATATTTAAAATACAACATTTAAACATTACAATTGCAAATTATACCAATAATCATATTCAAAACTTCAGAATGCTTTCCAATGAAACATGAACATGTTACATAAGTTGAATTCCTGAAGCCATAATATTAGGCACTATAGATACCACTCCCCCTCCCCCCCAAAAAAAAATCTCCCAAATGTGTTTAAAAAAATGTACTGTATTCTGGAAACCAAATTTTACCTCTGGCTAGATGCCAGTCCCAGAGTTGTCAGCCTGCCTGTGAGCGCTGAATTTGCAGTGAGGTGTTTAGATGACATTGTTTTCAACTGACACATATTGAAATACTGTTTTGACACTATTAATGTGAGGGGAATGACTTGGACTTGGCCCAAACTCAGTCTTGCCTTTGACCGTACTTAATTTAGGCCTTCTTTGGGTACTTTTCACAATCTAATACAACAGAGAAATTAAATCTTGAGCAGATAAGGGGGCTGTGGTCTGGAGCAGTACTTGTGGGATGCAGGCACTGGGCACCACCAGGGGTGATGGAGATACAGTGACCTGTGGTCATACTGTCCAGCCAAAGAGAATCCCTACAACCCACTCCTCTGCTGGAGGCAGGAGATACTGGTGGCATTTAGTATTTTGTGCTGATAGAGAGCTGTTTTCAAAAAAAGCAGGGAATTCATTTGGCCTGTTTTCAAAACCTACTTGAATGTGGTCCCACATAGCTGTGGGACCAGAGACTTGGTAAGTCCTGAGAGCCTTGGTACCTCCAAGAGACTGCCAGAAAGGCAAACTCCTGCAAAGGAATCCAGTGAGAAAATGCAGCTAGTGGAAAAATAATTTCCAAGTAGCTGTGAAAGTGAAGCAAAGAAGGAAGGGAAAAACAAATGGAAGTGCATGTGCGGCCCCTGTGCTGCCAGGAGCATCTGCCTGCCTAAATTCAGAGCTAATGTTCTACCCCAATGCATAGCATCGTGCTTTCCTTAACTCAAAGCATATTTTGATTAACCCCACCCCAAAGGAGAATGTGTGGGTTTAAATTACAAGATGGGAATAGGTTCATGAACTCAGGCAGGTTTTACAAAGAGGCCATGAGGTTAACAAAACTCCATGGGGCTCAACCATCCCTTACACAAACATTAGCTAATTGACAGTGACATGTTTCTCTCACTTCTTATCCTGCTCCCAGAATGAGACCATCACAGCTTGAAGCAAGATGCTTTCCCCTGTCAGCTCAGCTGCTTGGGGGACGGGGCGGGGGGAACATCACCACATCCACTGACTAATGGCAGTGACTGGTTGGCCATGGAAAGGTGATATTATAGTGAAAACAGAGAGGTGATGAAAAGCTTGCTCCTGTGGGACTGCCAGGGCTATGCTTTTGGTGAGCAAAAGGCATCTCAGTCCACAATCAACTAAAGAGGAGCAGTTTTGCAGAGGGGTAGGGCATTGGTGCTGTTTTGGCGTCACCTGAGCTTGAAGCAGCCCCCAAAGCTGCTTTTGTCCATGGACTCTGCTCATCAGCCCTCCCAAGGGACCCACAGACCCCCACCGCCCTGCTGTCTGCACCCTCCTTGGTTGGTCCCAACCCGGTCTCTGTCAGGGAAAAGCGGCAGGCACTAAAGCAGCCCACATGCTCATTTGGAAACGCTTGCTTGGGCATTTGGTCTCAAAGATAACATCAGACCTCATTAAGCCCACACTCCAAGCAAATGTTTTCCTTCAGCCCACTTGTCAGTTTTAGGATGACAGAAGCACATCTTTCATGTTTCTCAGTAATCCCACTGAGATAACATGTGCTGAAGCAGGGGTGGCAGGGGCTTTGCAACCCAACACCAGCATGCTCGCTGCTCTTTGAAGAGTGAGCTGTTGGGAAACACATCCCTGCAACTAGCGACAACCCCTGACACCATCAGGCTCCCAAGCCAGTCGGCTTTCTCTTTTCCAGATGTTGCAGTGTTAGCTTGGTCACACAGACACACATCCACAACTTCAGGATCCCTGCTTGCCCCCAGACCGGCTCTAACGGAGCTGGAAAGCAGCATGTTGTGCAGCTGGTTAATTTGGTTAAACATTTAACAAACTCAGATCCTTCAGGCTTTTTGCAGGCAAGGCACTCACAGGTTGCACTCTACTCAGTCTGCATTAGAAACAGAGGATTCAACCCATTATTTACAGGCAAGCTTCTAAGTGTCTCGTAACTTATGACAAAGACAGATGCCATTTGACCTGTACTGGCTCACTGATGTGAGCAAAAAGCATCATTCAGAAAAGCAAGATAATTTTCTTCTCTCGGGATTTTCCTTTTCTTTCCCCAGAAAAATCTTCTTAAAGACACTGGAAACGAAATGCAGAAGCACGTCTTCTTTGCAGAAGACCCCATGGGGATATAATGTGGCTTTTGCAAAATGGCTAAGCTGCCCAGGGTGCTAACTGGAAGTACTTCAAAGAAAGCCAGACCCACAGAATTTCCCCTCAAACTGCCCTTTGAAAGATTAGACCTCCTGAAAGTATTCTGCCTGGCTCACACACACACAGCGAGTCCAAAGCTGCTGCTTGCTCTTGGCTTAGAAAAATTGAAAGTCAACAAATTCTTGATCCGCAGCCTATATTTTTCCTTTTTCCTTTACCTCCTGTACTCCTAACTGAGGCCTCAAGCATCACAATAAATACTTCTAAATCAGGTTTCATTGCCTGTAAAAGATCTGTAGACTGTTATATGCTTCATTTAGGGAACACGTAGCTGAGCTAGAAGTACTTTTTCTTATTCTTCTTCTATTTATACTTCCTTTAGGAAACACATAGCTGATCTATACATATTTATTCTTACTATTTTATTCTCATGAGGACTCTGGCTTAGTAAGATAACAGAGCACCTGCCTAACATCAGGCAGGCCAGTATTTTATTCCAAATCAATTGGACTCCCAAGCTTAAGCGCCCTGCTAATCAATGCATCAATAGCCACTTTCAGTCCTAAATCTTTCTATCCTGGTCTTGCCAGAATTTTTCTAGTCAGTATTGTGCTTTTGTTTTCCCCACAAACCAAATGCAAGGAGTGCCAGGGGCAGTCACACAGCAAAGACAGGCCCCCGTGCTAGGGACCTGAGGCTTTCACTAACACAACTGAAATCACAGTGGCCTTTTCTGCGGACCTTCATTTTGTAAACTCGTAAATAACAGAATATAATTCAGTATTTCCTATAGGTTTCTTCAGCATTATTGCTGCTCGTATTTCTCCCAGGCATTGAGAGTACTTTATTTTTCCCCAGATAGATTAATACAATAAAAAAGAAATTGTGACTTGAATGCAAGAGTGTATTGTCCAGAAAAGATAGAAGGAAAAATGTGTATGGTAAGCTAGCAAGTAATATGTGCCAATGGTGTCATAAACTGGGAAACGTGAGGAAAAAAAGGCATGGATAAAATGAACTTGCTTCAGTAAAGTCATTTGGAGAAAGAACAACAGAAGAGGCTTTGTAGGTTAGTCTTCTACATCCACATCAGATCTCTAAGCTCTGAGTTGGAATATGAATAGATATCTCTGCACTATTAAAGTGAGAACTATTAACCATGCACAGCATCATTATAGAAATGTTATCTTTCTGGCTACAGACAGCAGAGCTAATCATTTGAAGCCCAGTTATTCCTAGAATGACAGCCAAAACTTTCATCACTAAAAATGTAATCAGGAGAAAATGATGACATTTTATATGTAGTTTTGATAACTGGTGAAGATATTACAGACAAGCTTCTCTTAGGAAAGAACTGTGGAGCAACTAGTCATGACATATTAAATGGAAGAGAAATGAAAATATGTTGAGGGTTGGTTTTTTTCCCAGTGCAAACTCAAAAATGTGTGGGAATGAGTTAGCAAAGTCAAGTGGCCTGGGCAGCTCCGGGATATAAATGTAAAAATTTCCTTAAACCAGGACTTGAAAACCTTTAATGATTTGCAGCCACAACAAAGGAAAAAAAACACTCGGAAAGAGGTCTGAACTTAACTGGACTAATGACTCCTTAAAAAGAGAGTGTTAGGAATTAGACATGATGGTGCAAAGTGTAGAAAAACAGAGGTAAGCAGTTCTTTTCCAACTTTACAGTTCTTTTATGAGGGTGAACTGGTCTGATTTAATATTTTCATGGATGATATTGGTTCAGAATGAATTGATACAAAACAGAGCAAGTAATGATGAAACTTGCAGGTGACCCAAAACTAAGGGCACTGCAAGTATAATGGAGGATCCAGATAACACACAGAGAGATGTAGATGTCTTTCAGAATAATAACAGCAAAAGGAGCTGAAATTCACTTGTACTGGAGCTGGAGAATAATAACAGGAATTTTTATCGTGACACTGAGGTTCACCACTTGGGAATGATAACAGGAGAAGCCTGCATAATGAAGAGGTAAAAAAGTTAAATTTCATCTGATGTGTCTCCAAGTAATATATTTTCAATAAAGTTAGGAAAATATGATCCCAGACTGCAAGATGCTGATAGTACCTTATCTGGAATATCTGCAGTATTCTGGAAGCCCAGCTTGAGTGATCACAGGTTCAAGCAGAAACGTGCAGAGAAGGGTTACTAGGATGAGCACAGAAATGAAAGTCCCATCTTACAGAAAGAGAACTAGGAGAACTTTGCTTGTTTGCTTTGCTAAATTAAGCCTGAGAGTGATATGATTGCTTTCCATAAGCAAGTAAACAGAAGGGAAAAGAGCTGGGAGCTGAACAATACTGGCACAAGAACAAATGTGTATAAATTATCCATGAATAAATTGAGGAGGAAAATCAGAAGATTTCTATTCATCAGAAGAGTGAGGTTCTGCATCTGTCTTCTGGTAGGAATAATTAGAACAAAGAATCTCTGAAGCTTTCAAGCACTGTGAATGGGAATATAGTACTGGTCGTCCTCTCAGCAGGATAAAGTCAGTAGCCCAAAAGTCCCTCTCTGGTTTGGTATTCTGACTTCCGCTCACAAAGCGGAGAGCAGAGGTGCTCTTGGGATATTATCAGTTTTTTCTTATTATAGATAAGGAACCAAATAGGAAGGAGTGCTAAAGTGACAATTAAACTCAAGCCCATTTATCTGTGTTGGGTGTTACTCCCCTGCAAAGAAAATTACGGACGCACTTGGATGCATTTATTTCTTGTTCCAGTTTGCTCTCTGTGAGCAATCTTTGCCAGAGACTCAAGGGGGTAGCAGGCAGACAGTTTGGCTTTGTGATCACAGACTGCGAGCAGAGCTGCCATGTTTTAAAATCTCGCACCAACGGGGCCCCTTCAGATAAGTCATTTAACATTTCTTACCACCAGACACTGAAGTTGTCTGCAGGAACGAGAGATGGGGTTTTTGTGTTGCTGCCCAGCCATTTGTGTCCGGGCACCCACTGGGCATTATCACTCCACCAGGTCTTTTTACTCTGGTCCTTTCTGCAGACTTTCCGGGAGTTTGTCTCCTCCCCAGGGCTGTGGGTGCTGGGTACCCCTGACAGCCTTGGCACCTCCATGAAGAAGTCAACCTGAGTGAGGAGAAAGACAGAGGAGTCTCCAGAAGAGAGGGAGAATTACATCCCTGCAGGGGAGATCACCTTGCTTAGGAAATGAACATTTCTCCCAGGAAGAAATGTGTGGACAACGGATACTTCTTTTTTTTTTTTTCCCACCAGCAATTCTTTTATTTTTTTCTCTTTTAGTGAAACAAAACCATGTTATTTGATTTTTAATAGTCACTGAATTGAAGATAAAGACCAGTTTGATTTAAATTATAGGCTTCATTTAGAAAATCCTCGGATATTTTCTACAATGAAGGAAACTGGAATATAAAACACTGCCTTTCCAGGGGATGCACTCATGAGTGAAGGAGTGGAGCAGTAAGGTAGAATTAGGCAGAAGGAGTATTTGAACTGAGTTCCCAGTCTGTAGTCTTGGACACAAATCTCCAGCATCCCATCCGAGCTTTCTGAGCTCTGGGCACCGAAGTGTGCTCTCATTTATAAACAGTTATACTCTGCAAAAATGTTAAATACAAATTGGAAAAAAGAAAAGCTTGAGTCATTTGGTAGCCTCACTTCTCAAGCAGTGGGAACAGCTGGATGCTCGTCTTCGCTCCAATTAGTGCTTGCTCACGTACACAAATAATATATTTTTATCGGGAGATATGAAAAGGCCTTTTTGTTAGACCTCTGTATGGCTCAGCTGCTAGGGCACTTTCCTGACAAGCAGGGCTTGGGAAGCCTGAGTTCAGCTTCTGTCTACCTCCTGGCAGAGAATGGGTTTGAACCGTGACCCCCTCTATCCCTGCTGGGTCTGCCACCCAAGCAGCCAGAGGAAAGCCACCCTTGCCTTGTCACTTTTGCAAATCCACCCTTGAACATAGCTTCAAAATTGAAGCAGCTCCTTCCAGAAGTGCCGAAGCAAGCCAGTCTGCATCTCAACCTCATCTTTATTCTGATCCGAACTACTGAACGCAAACTGACTTCACAGTTATTTTCAACTGTTCCATTTACTGGTTTGAGGGATTTTGGTTTGGTCAAATAACGCATTTACCACAAACTTTGCCAAGCTCCATCCTCAGGGTTATTTGGACAAAAAGGCCCTTCCCGGTCAGGCCTGCCCTTGTTCCAAGCTCGGATCCCCCCCGCCCCGCTGCGGTGTCTTGGGGGCTGCCTTTGCTTGCGCAGAGCCTTTTGTTTGTTATCTGCCTGTGGATCCGGAGGTGATGTTCTTTTTCTTTCCATCTCAAAAGTGTTTTGTGCAAAGACAGCACTGTGCTGACAAATTAACAGGGGAAAATAGCATTATTTAAGCACAAACATCTCAAACGTTTGTCATGGTGCTCTATAAATACAACACAACAGCATAGAGTGTCTGCTCGGATCAAATGTTTGTGATGAAAGGATGTCTGCAAATCTATTTAAAGGGGATTAAGATTTTAGCTGGCTAGATTCTGGGTCATTGGCTTAACGTCTATATTATTCAGTACTGTAGTATCTGTCTGCTAGACAGATTGCTTTAACATCTATCCTACGGCATACTGTGCTAATTATGCTGCCCATCCTCTGCAAGGCAGATTTGCAGATCTGAGCACGGAAAGTGCTGTACGAGTGGCTGCTATGCCGATGACACTTTGTTAGCTGCCTGGCTCTCCCACCCCACACCCCAAGCCCCTCGACCGACAGGCACACATCCACATGCCGTGCTCCTTTGTGAAGCCCTTGCAGGCACATCCCTCTAACAAGCCGTGTTTTCGCTTGCCATGCTAAACTCAGAGGATACAGTAGCAGCCAGCAGCAGTACTATAGGTTGTTATTAAAACAGCATGAGCACAAATATACCTAGATCTTGGCCCAATAATTTGATTTTTGTTTTAAGGGCCAATGAGAAAATCAAGGGGGAGAGGATGGTGTAGGAAAGGGGATCGTTTTGTGCCAGAATCTTTCAATCAACCAAGTATTTTTTGACCTGCAACTGTATTGGTTTTGCATGGTCAGATTATGTATTTCCTTGCTTTCTCCTTTCACCTGTGGGTTGATTTAAAGGAAAAAAAAANAGCCAGATACTTCAGTGCAGAGACCAACCAGAACAGATTTGTTCTGCTGGTGGAGGCTGCCCTCCTGGCTGCCCTCCTTGCTGGAGGTGTGGGGGGCAAATCTGCGTTTGCCGGATTCAAACTGGATTTACCATTTAGGCAACCCTCCCCCATACATACACACTTGCAAAGGCTTCATTTTCCAGCAAATCCGCTTCTCACTGAAAGCACCCCAGCTCTTCCTTTGCCAGCCTTTTGCATTTCCCAGCCCTGCTGTATGAAGATTAGAGGCAGATGTGCCTGCAACCAGCATCCAGGAGCTTTGTCTGCTGCTGCGACCCCCTCCCACCCGCCACCCTCCGCTCCTGCCCCCCGTGAGATTTCCCCAGCAGAAAAGCGTTCTGTTGTCCTCAAAGCACAGGAACAACAGGCCTGTGATGACAGAAGTGTGATAAATAGAGAATAATGTGTCCTGCTAGACAGAATAATGAGATTACATATGAGCTGCCATATCATATCAATTAAACCATTGGCCCTTTTAGTCCAGCAAATCCATCCTGCCACAGTGATCAGTGCTTCGGGGAGAAGGGGGAGAGGGAGAGGGAGGGCAGGACTGACATAACTTGCTTAAAATAACCCAGACGCTCCCACTGCTGCCCACCCGGGCAGGACAGGTCTGGCCCGGCAAAGGGGGCACGGGTGCCCGCCGGGCTGCAGGCAAGGCTTCCAGCTGCACCACAGCCCTCAGCACTGCTGGCTTTGGAGACTCTGCCCCAAAAGGAGGGCAGATGGCCCCAACCAGCTGCTTTTGCAGGTTGCAGAGATCCTGGAGCCATATCTGCCAGCAGCCCGGGCAGCATGGTCTTGTCCTTCTGCCTGGCTCCAGCTGATGGGAACACTCATCCTTCCTGGGTGGCAGCTGACAATGTCCGGAGCACTCACAAGGCCCAGTCTCGCTGAGACAACTTAAGTGCATGCAACATGCCCTGGCCTGGCCCGCTCTCCACCATGACACAGCTCTTTCCCATGGAAGACGCAGTACCTGCCTTGAGCAAACATGTCATAGAGAGACCTAAGAGGCAGCGTGAAGCACTCAGCAGAAAATGTCCAGATCCCTCACCCTGTTGCCCCACCGGAGTTCTGCTGACACCTTCTCAGACAGCAGCCCCAGCTGCTAATGCAAGGAGAGGAGTACCCTGCTCTATGGGGTGGTTGTGTCCTCAGAGATGTGTTCTTCTCACAGGGAGGCTGTGGGTTTAATTAGATATGTTTTGGCTATTCATTCAGGTAGCTAAGTAATGCACTGCCTTTCAGACACTGTTATTGTCATGAGCTAGCCATGCACATAGTCTGAGAAAGGGTTTAAATATAGGCCATTGAAATTAATTTTGTTTATAGGGCAATATAAACTTCCATGAAATCAAGCATGATTGTTTTCCATCTGAGCTGTGTTGGAGGAGCACGCCTGAACTGCACTTACTGTCCCCCAGGTACCTACCCCAGCGATAGCATGGGATGTAAAACCCTCCTGCCCTTTCTCCAGCTGCTTCCAGCATATCTCTTGTTTAGAAAGGCTTAGCAGATTGTTCCAAAAGCATCAAAAAATAGAAAAACCTGTTTCCCTATCCTTTCCAGTCTTATGGCTGGATTAACTGATATCTAAGAAGACACGAGCTCCATATGATGCTTTAGTGTCTCTTTTCCATGAGTCCACTGGTGACTCTGGGGTAAGCTGCCACACCAAATCTCTCCACAAAACTCATCTCTTGTCCCACCTGCTGCGAAGTGAACTTCCCACCAGCTGAAGGGTCTGGGAAGAAGTAAGCAAAGGAAAAAAATAGTGGTGCCAGCAGAACCAGTCGAAATGTCAAGGAAATGTGGTGGGGTATCTCCAGACAGGATGAGTGGGACTGGCCCCTATGTCACTCCTGGACACCCTGCACCGTGATGTGCAGCTCTCCATGCTTTGACCACAGAGCAAGTGCCCATGACTGGCCTCTCCACTGTCATTGTGGGTGCACTGACCATCGAGGTCCCCTTCCCAAGTGAGATGTGGGGTCTGTCCCCTATGCCCATGCTTCAGGGCAGAAGTGGGTGTCCAGCAGTCAGAGGTTGAGGAGCAGAAAGCAGAGGGAAGTGAAGAGTATGCAGAAGATTAAGCAGCAGAAAAAGAGTCGAAGCATAAACTGATTGGAGACGACCTGCAGTAAAGGGCAGGAGAAGAAAGATAAAGGGAATCAGAGATAATTCCTAATGGAAACGGAAGATGAAAAGATCGAGTGTCCCAAAGAAAGAAAAGCATTCTGGTCACGTACAGCACCATTTCTGGGGTGGGTTGGCTGGTGCCAGGGACAAAGCGCTCAATCCCTGCTGCAAGGTGTATCAGAGCAAAGGTTACAGCTACACAGCAAAGATGCAGAAATGACATTGCTTTCTAAGCCAAGGTTTTCTGCTACTGGAAATGGCAGCATTACTTTAAAAAAACAGTATTTTCTGTGTTGCTTTTTAAACAGAGTTCATACAGAATTTTAAAGGCAGCCTCTGATTACAACAAAAGCAGGGTTAGAATGAATTATCTGTTACCTAGGGAGGGATGGTGCAACAGAGGGAATTAAAAAATGCAGTGATTGCTACCTGGAGGGTGGCAATGCCTGCTAGTTCTGGCCATCCTGGTTTGTGGAAAGATACCCCATCAACATCAGAATGTAAGAAAGATATTTTGGATTAGATCAAAAGTTTTCCTGCTGACCCTGCCTCTAACAGCAGCCCACAGCAATGCTGTGGGAAACAGTGTTAGTGGGGCCAGCAAGCAGGAAACATTCCCTGGCATGCTGCTTTGGCAAATAACCGTACTTCTGCTGGGGCAGCTCGTAATATCATTAGTTTTTTATTGTCATATAACTCAAGGAAATCAGAGCCAGGGGCTGTGAAGTAGTGAGGATCTACAAAGCTTCCAGGGAGCCTGGGAGTTGGAATTTGGGAAGCCACTAGCCCCTCCAAAGGATACCTTGGAGCATCACTTCTGCTGTTAATTTACTTCTGAGAAGTGGTATTAGTGTAGAAAAAGATGCCTCTCTCAGCACAGTTCATACAGTGGGGGAAAAGGTGGTTTAGGCTAGGGATTTGCTGGTGTAGAAAAAGGCTGTATCTTAAAAGAGATCTGTTTTTTGGGGAGAGGCAGAGCTGGTGAGTGCTGGTGGTGGCCATCAGATGTGAGCTCCTTGGCTGGTGCAGCTTCAAGGGCAAATGAACTAGTGAATGTTTTAATTCCCCTCCAGCAAGCGGAGGGTATCTGCAATATCTAAGTGCTCAGCAGGAGCCGAGTCATACTCTGGGCCCCATTCATGGGAAGCAGAGGCTTCAGAGGAGATGCCTTCGGTGCACCTTGCAACAGCCTCCCTCTGATGAACCTTCAAAAGGATTCTGCTCCTCTCAAGCTGGTAATGCTTGCGCACTTTGAAAACAGACCAGCTGTAAGGTAATGAAGGAAAGCAGTGGAAAAATACTGGCAAGACAGAACAGATTCATCTGAAAAGCCATGTGTGTCTTGTCCCCCCCCAAGAAAAAATGTTTGGGAGTGGGGAAGAAAAGGTCTTCAGTTGTTTTAGTGCTTTGCATCAAGTCAAAAATGCCTATGACATTTTGGAAATGCCGACAGCTTGGGGAAATGAAGCAACTTGACATGATCTGAGAGTCCTGCTTGTCCCAGCAGGGCTTGAAGCAAAGGCCCCGTGACATCGCTGGAATTGTTAATACCTCCGCTCTGCAAAGGAACCAGCGTGCTGGGCTGCTGCGTGTGCCGAGGCACCGGCTGGCTGGGAGGGTTGGGCTTGGAGGCACATGAAGGAGATCCCCCACATGGCGAAAGCTCGTATGCCAGCGGCATCCCATCTCAGAGGAAGGGGAACTGGAAGGACTGCTATTGCACCACTGCCAGACGTGGGTGCTCCTACCTGGCTGCTCTGCACTGGGAAAGGAAAGAGCTGACATTGAACAAGAGGCTGAGAAACGTATTTATTTTTCCTCCAAGTCTAAGGCTTGCTGCCTAGGGGACAAGATGTGAACTGTTCTTTCATGAAATGATTGTGTAGATGAATGTGTCTGCATCAGTACTCTCTCTTGCTTCACTCTGAGTCATTCTGCACAGGGGGCTGGCTATAGACAGGCTCAGGCAATGTTGTTCAGATGCAAATCTGAGTAGATTTATACCTATCTGAAACTTTTGAGGAGAGCATAGGTTTTTTAGCTCAAGGCTTTGTTCTGAGGGAAAGTCTCATGGCTCTTCATGGTGAATCAGCGTGCCTCGGGGTTGGCAGGTAGTACAGGTTGTGGTGGAGAGATGTGTAGGAGCAGAGGCAGGGGCAGCTCGGCGCTCAGCCGGGCAGCAGGGAAGCAGGGTCCCGGCCTGGGAGGGCCTGCTCAGGTGGGCTGGGGCAGTCGCTGCTTCAAGCTCCTCACCTGCCTGCTGCAGGTCTGGGACCTGGCTCTGCTACCTTGCGAGGATGTATTCAGCAGGCTTGCCCAGGAGAGGACAGGGCACCCTCACCACCCCAGCTGGCTCTGCAGCTCTTGCTGTAACAAACAAGCCACTCAGCCCAGCCTTTCCTTCACTTTTATTTTTCTGACAGACGTGCACGCTCTGCGGGCCAGGCAGGGCTGGCAGAGACCGGGGGTATTCCCACCCCACGGAGCCAGGAGGCAGTGCCGGCAGCCCTGGGCAGATGGCATCCGAAGCTGGAGCCCTCAGGGAAAGGGGAAGTTGGAGTTGACAGTGCTGGTTTACTTTGGGAGAGGTTTTCTCCCTGCGGAGGCTGAGATAGGCAGTATTTTGAATGATGAATAATAGTGGCATTGCAGCCATCAGGGCAAATTCCTTCTTTGCTGTAAGAAAGGAGTTGTGAAATCCTGCTTCTAAATTTAGGGGAAAATTTCTACGTCAGCTAGAGTTTCTCGGGGAGCGCATTATAAATGATTGCCCAAGCCGTGAGCAGAATAAGCAGTGACATTACAAAAGTCAAATGACTGCTGTGCGCGATCTGTCCCTACCTGACCTCCTTAAAATCTCTCTGAGAAATACAAAAAGTAAGGGAACACATCCAGGCCTTCAATGAAATGCTGCACAAACGAAACTGAATGGAGATCCCGCCCCACTCCCAGGCTCCTGTGGTACCCTGCCACCTCCTTTCTTTTGCGATGCCTCCCAGTCAGAGACACAGCCGTGGCCCTGTTAGTGGCATAGACTTGGTGCCACCCAACAGGACACATGGCCAGAGAAGTGCTCTCAAGTCCTGCTGTGGCTGCTGGGTGCTGAAGAGGATGCTCAGGATGTCTGTGGCAGCACCGAGGCTGGGCCAAGCGGGACCCTCCACCTGGCTTTACCGGGGGAGAGACGGGGAAGAAACCCACTGGTACCTGCGTGGCCCCCACAGAGCTGCCCGGAGCTGGGGGACATTCTTTGCCAAGGAACCACCGTCACTGACAGCTGCTGCAAAGGGGCTGGGAATTAGTCTGTTGTACAAAGTTGTTCTAATACCTGTTATTTTTATTTGCCTGTGTTATTTGATGAAGTGGTCGAGACGGGCTGGGTCACACCCGTAAGCCCCAGGCCGTTTACATTAACAACAGGATGGAATAACAGCACATTAAGACTTTTTTTTTTTAACTTGATAGTTTTGAAGTTAATTTTTTTTTTCAATAATAATTTTTATAACACTGGAGTTACAGCCAGCTTAGCGTAAAACTGTTAACTTCTAAGACCACAATTTACCTAGCAGTAATTTTTTATAGTATGTGGATTTATACTGGCCTGATATGTTTCCCTCTCGGAGCAGTTAGGATTTTAATATCATTAGCCTAATATTTAGTCAGAATATATATTTTATGATCCTAATAAAAACTAATTACACTGAGGCACTCACCTCATAAGTCACGATGTGTCAGTCCTTTGAGACATTACACATGCTATTGCTGGGCTTGAGGAAAACTAGACATGATAAGATGCAGCACCACATCAAACCACAGGATAGGTGAAAAACTGAACCTCACACTCAAATGAGAGATGTTTTAATGACTGGCCTTTTGATGATAAAGCTTTTGCATATATTGAGCAGAGTATGCTATACAGTCCACATTTTTATATTCCCTTGTGCTTTGGGACCAAATTAAACTCGTTCTAGGCAGAAACTAGATTTTCGGTTGTTTTAGCTCTCTTCCCCACCTCTCCCCCTCTCACACCGTGTCTCTGGTACCCTGCTCCCAGCCCCTTCCCAGCCCTAAAGGCTGGCTGCCCTCTCTGCCCTGGGGGGACACTTTGTACCTGGATGTTTTCCACAGGAGAATCCAGCCTTGCCCCTCACGCTGCTGCTGCGGAGAAGCAAAGAGGCCACCAGGCAGGCTTGCGCGGGGCTTTTCTCTAGATTTTATTGTGAGTGCATTATAAGGCAACAGAACCGGTAATTGCCTTTCGTCACAGAAGTAGATGGCCTCAGAAATTACCCCAAAAGGCCTTGAATCAGTAAACATCAATTACTCGAGCTCTCAGGGAGAGGGTGATGTCATAGTAATTTTGAATAAATAAAAGCACTTGAAAATGATGAGCCCAAGCAATTTTACACTGTCATCCTTTCAGATTTGACTATTCATATGTTGCATTTCAGCTCATTAAGGCTGTTTCACAGGCTGCTGACTGCAAAGATTTATGTCTTTTGGCTTGTCCCTGCCCCCCCGCCCCAGGCTGTTAGGTCCAATCCTCCATGCATGCTCCTGCCTTTCCCCAGGCATCTTGCTTATCCTTCACCCTCTGCCTGCTTGAACCATCCCATGGCAACCCCCATTCCCAGTCTCACCTTTCCTGGCAGGCTTGTCCCTCCTCAAGCAGGCAGCAGGCAGCTGCCCCAGCACAGCCCCGTCTCTGCCGCATGAACAGTGGAAACAGGCAAACCTTTCGTGTTGCCACCTGGACCTCCGTGTGCCACCACGTTCCCCTCCACCCATGTCTCCCAGTCTGCTCACAGTGCTCCTGCAACCCACAGCACAACCCCTGGGTTTCCCACCTCTAGGCGCATCCTGGCCTGCACAGACAACTAACCCAACTATTCATCTAGGCATTTTCCTGAACTCCTTCTGATCTCCACCAAAACTGCCCATCTGTCTCCTCCTCATACTTGTCTTCTGCTAAGGAGGACATGTCAACGTGGGTCTCTTTGGTAATTCATTTCTCCATGACTGTATCACTAGCCTTTGACCACGGCAGCTAAATTTGATTGCTCGTAGATGATGTAGTTGGATGTGATTGCTGTGACCATCTGTTCTGATCTCCAGTACAATTTAAGCCACAGGTCTTTTCTGAATTATTTCCTGCTGTCTTTTCTATAAATAGACATTCAAAAATGCCAACTCTTAGCTCGTTCTTTCCGATGATGGAGCAGCCACCGCAAGTGTTAGCTGTTTGTTGCTCTGTTTCTTGCTTACTATTAAAAATACATGCTTTATTTCTAGACTGAATTTGTCAGCTTCAACTTCCAGCTGTTAGATCCAGTTACATCTTTATCTGAAGAGTCCTCTTTCCCATTTCTGTTCCTCAAATAGATGCTATGATTAATTCATTTCTTAAACTTCACTTTGTTAAAATTAACTGTCTGAGCTCCTGTGTTTATCTGCTGTGTTTTCCAGCCTCTGGTTTGCTCTGAAGTACCTTTAACTGATTCATAATATTCTTGCACCAAGTGCACCACAGAAGGGTACAGTAATATAACTGTCTAGTCCCCGTTGATATTCTATATATTGAAAGAACGTTTGCTCGTCTGCACTGCAGCGATGGCTTGGGAAAGGTGTTCCTCCGCCTCAGGGGAGGTACGCTATAATATTTAAGAGTGATCCAGCAACCACAAAGAAAGAAAACTTTTTATCTTTGCCCTTGCAAGATGTAAATCACCTTAAGGACTTGAGGTTCATATCAGCAATGTATCCTGCTTCCCTTCTTGTTCCTGGCACTATTACCTAAACTACAGATGGAAGGGTTTTCAGTGCTATTTTCTATAATCATTCAATACATCACCATTCCCAATTAATTTTTTAATAAACTATTATTCTGTAAAGACAACCTGCTCTCTTTTCTCATAGGTGTAGGACTTCACATCTGGTAATATTTTGGCAGGTATCTTTCCCTTGCATCCAGCTTACAAGTGATCCAAATCAGTCTTCAGTTATCACATTTCCAATGTTTTTACTGTCCCATAAACTTAATGAGAGATTAGTCTACATTTCCTTCCAGATCAGTGGCAATTGTTTGGAATAGCATATGTACAACAACTAAGCTTCATGGAACATCTGCAAAACCAGGCCTCTTTTTACATGATTTCCCATTTACAGTTATATTTCCAGATCTCCAAGTTAACAAGTTTCTCATTTCCCCCACCTACTGTGAGGATTTTGTGCCTTTCTAGTTTCTTATTCAAAATGTCAAGAGGTACCAACCCAAACACCTTTCTGAAGACTGTTATTTCAACCCTATTCTGTCTCAGTTAAGCCTGAAACATAACTGATTTTTAAAGAATAAAATCACATTCTTTTAATATAATTTCATTTTGTTAAAACCTGTGTGAGTTTCTACTAATTGTATCTTTCTTCTTCCTTTCTTTAGGAAATGAAATGCTTTATCATCTATTTGATTATTCTGCGAAGGATCAGTTCAGTTTCACAGGACTGGTACCGTGGGATCACCTCATTTACTTTTTTTCATATTGCCATCTTACTGGCTCCCTGCCAGTGCTCCGGAACTTCCCCGATGTTTCAAGATACATTGAAAATTAACATTACTGATGCAGAGAGCCATTCATCAGCTCCTCTGAAGCTGTTGCTTACAAGTCTTCCGGATTTTTAGAAGCCTAGGGAGACTAGCTGCTCTTTAGTGTTACCCTCGTTACGTTTGGAACAGAAGGCATACTACACAGCTTAGACAATCAGTGTGGTGTCTGCCTTTTTCCAAATACAGAGCAGATACGTCTGTTGCACGCCTCCATTGCTTTCCTTCTACTTCTGGGCAAGGGCAGTCATTGAGATTCCTTAAAATCTCTGCCTTGTTGTCATTGGTACCCTCTTTCTGAAGGAGCCAACTGGCAGAAATGGTGAAATTTATTTGCCTAGAAATCTGGCAGGTACATGCTCCCTCCTGGGGGACAATGGTATATACATCTCATTCTAATAAACTCACTGGTCAGCTTTGCTCTGAAGTTCAGATCTTTCCAATTTGGATGAAGAAGCCTCCAGAGATTTTGATTTACCAACTAATTTCTTGAAAGGAATTTCTGGTGGCAAATAAAAGAGTGGAAGCAAGAATAAAATTTCTTTTTCCAAGGAGATTTTTCTGAAACGATTCTTTTTGTTGAAAACCATGTCATTGGCCTGCCACTGAACCTTCTTCATTCACCTATATTGTACGTTTTTCCCATGCATACAGTACAATGGTGGCAAGTATTAAATATTCATCTCTTTTACAAAGGAAAACTGTCTGAAAATCTTCACTTAAATCTTTGCTACGCTTCAAGCATTCACTGGCTCAAAGTGAAAAGTGAAGTTAAGATTAATATAGCATGTAGCACCACTGTCACTCTCAGATACTAAAGGTGTTAAACTCATAGAAGGCAAAAAAAAAAAGCAACTCTGTCTTTTAAGTGGTTTCTGAATCATCCTGAAGTATTGCAGCATATGTTCCCATTAGGAGCAGCGTAAGTCACAGAACAGTCTTTGCTTACGGAAGGTTCACATCTGAATTGCTGGGCCATTTGGATTAAATTGCATTTAGCTGCTTAGCAGAGCCAATGAAGGTGCTAAGGGAGTTGCTAAAAATCTTTACTGCGGTAGGAGTTTGCTCTGCTGTGTGTTTAAATCACTAGCATCAAAATTCTCACACCACTCATAGAAACATGCCTGGTTAAAAGGAGCTACGGATAATGGATTTAATGAACAACTACTCCAACTGAGAACGGCTATTTGGTTGCCTAATAGCCATCACACATTTGTCAAACTAGACCTGTGAGCCGTAAGCAGTTTCAGCCCTGTGTTGAGTCGTAGGAATCAGCAAGATAGAGATACCGCTGGGGGGGAAAAAAAAAAAACCACGACCAAAAAAACCCCTACCAAACTGATTTTTTTATACAGGTGAAGAATTTTTACTCAGCTTTTCAAAAGTAATATTCACGGTAAGACGTGCAATGGAACTGGAAATTTTACCAGCTGAGAGGCAGTGAGAGCACATTGTAATGGGAAAGGTGTGCGGCCTGACATGTAGCTCTAATGACAGCGCAGACACTTGTAAGTGTGTCAGAAACGTGTAACTGCACACCTATACTCCATTAGCACTTTATTTATATTCTATTTTCATGTTGGACCTACACCAGTGGAACTAAGCAGGGAGGAGAGGAGAGGAGAGGAGAGGAGAGGAGAGGAGAGAAGAGGCGGGGAGAGGATCGCATAGCAGAG